>JAQFXM010005107.1:0-15644 GCA_034693345.1 Entomobrya multifasciata
GGTGACATTAATTCTGACTTGATTAACTCATAGATCATCCTGTCCCGGTAATATTGCATGTCTTCCTGCTTGAAAGTCAAGTTCGCCCCTCGGCTCAAATATTCCGCGAACTTGCACGCAAACATTCCACAGTCGCTTCCATTCTGCTGTTGTGGAATTTCCTTCATGTTTTCAAGAGTCCAAGCATTTTTATCCAAGTCCACTTGCTTTCTCTCTTTCATCTCCCGTGAGATGTAATCCAGTAAACTCTGGAAAGATCATACAGTTCCGTTAATTTTAAATATTAATTTACTAAAAATAAAAAAAATCTTGTTTCTTTTAGCTTTGTATTATAACTTACATGCAAGCATTTATCGTTTGTTCCACCGAGAGAATCATAATATTTGATCGTTTTCTTATGAATGTCGATACAAGCCAAACACCAATGGAGTCCCAAATGAATTGGTAAAACGATTAGGTCATAAGCAAAGAGGTCATCCTAAAGCAGTGAAATATAAAACATTAGTACTTGTATGTAAAATAAAATTGATCGTTAGGCACAAAGTAATGATTTTTTATAAACTCACCTTCCTTGTCCACCGTTTAAGACTGTTGCTGTACCCCTCTCTTAATAATTTAGGATAGAAGAAGGTTTGGAACGCATAAACCTTTTTATTACCGTCAAGCTGGCCTCGTAGCACAATCAATCCCATGTAGGTGTTGATGATCTACGTACAACAATTTGGATTACTTTACATTTCAATCTCTTATTTCATTTTATTTTAAAACATTTTTTTACGTTATCATTAAGCCACTGCAAGGGACCGAGAGTTTTGATGTCCCCTCGCGTTATTTTAATGTTATCCTTCAGAAGGCGGACCTCCGCCAAGACTTCAGAATCGTTGCCTCTGGCTTTCTAAATAAGTCAATGCAAAAAAAAACATTTAGAATGTAGATACATGGTTAAAAATTCAAGACTATCAATAATGTGAGAGTATTTACCGCGTAGTTAATGACCTTCAACATTTCTGAGGTCAACTCGGGAAGCACTTCCGGGGGTTCCTCCAACACGATAATCTCCGTTAGCGTCAGCTTCTTCCTAATTTTCTCTTCCAAATCTTTCTCTAATGTAGACTCTCGTTTCAGTAAGCTCATCGTCTCCGATTCTTCCTGTATACGCCTCTCTCTATGCTTCTGATTATCTCTCCATGATGATTTGCTACATGAACAAAGGATACTTTTAAATACGTTGCTTATTGCGCTACAAATTCAAGTTTAAAATCTTCATTTTTTCACTTACGAGTCCGTTAACCACTGCTTATCAACGTAAGGAAACAGCGTCTGTTCCAGAGCCAATGTATTTGTAGATTTGCTCCTAGACTTATTCACAATTTTTTCGGCAATGATGCTTATATCTCCATCCTCCTTGCTGGAGTCTTCCAATGCCAATACTTCATCTTCTGGGTTTGCATCATCAATTGTCGCAGAAAGTCCGCTGTTGTTGAGGGCGTCTTCTAGATTAGTAAAATTGCCTACCATAGGAGACCCTGTCGGTGTTGACGAAATAAGACTCCTTCGGCTAGTTACTGGAGCAATAGGCGACACAATGTCTTCAATAGCTTTGCTAGTAGACGGTTCTTTCTCTAAGTCGATGACATCCGGCTCTTTACTATACTCTATGGCTTTCCTTTTTGGACTTGGACCATACGATTCGATTTCCGTCGATGTCGAAAAAAGCCGTGGATGAGGAACCAAGGCACACCTGTCAGCCGCACTTAAAATCTCCTGACCTCCACTAAAGCTAGTAGCAAGGGATCTACCGTTCATCCGCAACGTAACCGTACCTTCAGTCGGACTAGTTCCAAACTTGTTGTACATTACCTGCAGCTGCTGATGACTGACTTTAGATTTGGTCAGGGCTGAATGTCTTAATGATCCAAATATCAAAATAATTTATTAATTAATAATTTTCACTATTGCGTAATTTGCGATATTGCACAGACCATATTTTATTTCTTATTACTTACTCGTATGTTCCGCTACTACTGAGAACATTATATGCCATTAGTAACTGCCTATACTGCTGCTTTTCTTGCAACCGAAATGCCTGTGAAATTGAATATGTACAAAATAATAGCGACATACAAAAACATATTTCATTTGCATATTTGTTTGATAATGGCATTACATAGAGAAAGCGGAGAAACTTCAAACTTAACTGAATTTTACTTTGGCTTTACTCTATGGATTTACTGTTTTAGATGGCGAGTTTATAGTTTGCTTTTACTTACTGTCGAATGCGTGGTCTTAACTATCTTGCTGCGGATATCACCCAAACATTTACTCAGCCTGTTGCTGTCTCTCTTCGACGCCTTCATAGGACTAGATACTCGAGGCTTCATAATGATAGCTTCATTCCTTCCAGGAGTACGAGAAGATGTTCCTTGAGTTCTAGCTTGTAGAGCCGTTGCAGAGATTGAGGCACGTGGGTTCTCATTACCATTATCATCGTCCAATGTTATAACTTCTACATTCTGCAGTTTTAAATATAAAAAATTGTACATGCATAAGTTTCGTTCATAATTTATGCAATCAAAACAATGCGTTAGAAATGTAAATGGATGTACCTTTCTGGAAGTCGATGGATTATTGCTAGAAGCTCTACTAGTTCCAGGCACATCAGATCTGACTGTTTGGCCACCGAAATTGGCTTTGCTCATTTTGTTTGAAAACGCTGCACCTAAAATTAAAATGTTGGTCACTCAATTATTTATGCTACTACTTCAATGCATAATTGAAGGTTTCATTACAAGTTAGTTTATTTATACATAAACTGTTTGTATAGGAGCAATTATAAAGAGTTCCCCCATAAAACAAATTTTCTTAACGATTTCTTTAACTCACCAGTTTCATCATTTGACGAACCGGAAGTTTGTGGTCCTTTAGACTTATTTGACCCAAACTGAAATCCCCATGGCTGATGTTCAAGACCTTCTACTCGTCGCGGGGGAACTCCAGATTCTCGTGTGGGATTGAGTGGAGGTCTTCTGTTGGATGACATCTCAAATTCCAGTTGAGAGTCTATCCTTAATCGCTTGGAACTAAAGTACGGTGGAGTAGAATAGTAAGGATAACCAGCAGGAGTATCGTCTTCGTCATCCGTTATCTCCGGCCTAATAAAGTAAATTGTTTGAATTGATTTATATTTGCATACCATAAAAATTTGTTTTTTAAAGCAATTTTTCTTACTCGTAACTATTTGGTGGAGGTGCAGGGCGTTTTCTAGTGATACCAATGAAACGTGAAATCCTGCTAGAGTTTACATGACCTTCTGCAGTGGCCTCTTCTTGACCCGCTATGTTCGAGAAGAAGTTTTTCACTGCTGTAAATGCAGTTTTAATACTACTCATTGCAATAAATGGTGAACACAGGATTTAATCGGGATAAACTACTGTAAATATAGTAGTAACTGATGCAAAATTTATGTACAAACATAGATGTATTGGTATTATAAAAATTTTATGAACTTGTCAAATAAAGCTTTTAAGTTTTCTTAAAACAAAAACGAGTAAATCGTAAACTCTTTTTCAATCGTTCGAAATTTCTCAGACAGATTTTTAAACTCACAAAGCTAATAACAAACTCCAAATTAAAGGACGAATAAATTATGACAATTAGTTAACTTTTTTAAACATATTTCACTTTCACTAAATTCCCTAAAAGTAAACGCTTCAAAGTTTGGATAGTGGAGGTGGAAATTGTAACGAGATGTTTTGTATGCAGCAGCTGAGTACATAAACATAGCAAAGAAACAACAGAACTGTAATTTGCTTGAAGCGTACTAAAAAAGCACAGGTATGAATGTACAATGGTGAAAGAATGAGATTGAATTGAGAGCATGAGCATACAGTACAGTAGTGAGAGTGAGAGTAAGCAGGTATGCACTGCTTAGGAAGTCCACTCGAGGACAAGCACGGAGGGAAAGGAAAATCCCTCACATTACCCCGTTTCATTAAATAGGGTGGATATTGATATTGGTTTCGCTGGATCGACCCGACCGGGGTCATCGGTGAAAGTCACAGAATAGCCAAGCCATTATACCTTTTAGACCCATTACCATTACGCTTTTCATGAACGTTGTACAGTTTAAAAAAATCCAAGACAGTTTGAGATAGATTTTTATTTTTTATTTTTGCATCTTTCATTTACATGTCTCCCTTCCACAGTTTTAGGTATCTTATCTGGCTTTCTATATTTTTTTTTCTTACAAATTACGCTTCTTTCTGGCACACTAATATATTATACTTATGTGAAGTCACTTAAAGCGCTTTCTACGGTACACAATATTACTTGCGTAAATGTATGATATAAAGAGAGAGTTTATTTCGCTAAACCCGACGACACTTTCACTGTCGAAAAGTGTACAATTTTTTGGAGCGTTTAGAGATGTAGATTTGTTAGATGATGTGACGTGACAAATGTGATGATAATATTTTATACACTGATTAGAACCGTTTCTACTTCCAGAGCAGACTAGAATTTTATCCTTAGCGAGACCAATGTAAAATATAATTAGATTAAATGAAAGATTTTTTAATAAGATTAAGTATACTTTTATGTACTACGTGAGTTAACGAAATTCGACAGAATAAATAGAATACATTTTTAAATGAATACACATTATTGTACTTAACTTCTAACAGAGAAGCTCTACTGAAAATAGGAAATGTTGTTATTGCATTATATATTTTTTATATGAATCTTGGATGTTGGGTTCAATTCAATAATACAAGTTTTCAAACGATATTATCAGTTGCCTTTGTTCCACCAAGGCTCTGAGAAAATACAAAGCTGATTTTTATTGGAAAATGTTTACTTTTTGGCTTCCTTCATATAGTTAAGGGCGGAACCAGCTTTAAACCACTTAATTTGGCCATCATTCAATGAATGGTTAAGTTTGATTTGTGTTGTCTTGTCGTTTGAATGCTTAATTACACAGTCCACTTGCTTTCCTGGAGCCAAGCTTTTCAGATTGACCAGGCTGATTTTGTCACCGGGCTTAATCTTGTCATAATCTACAGAAAAAATGGATGATGTGATGACAAGTTAAAAATAAAACAATCGAAAGGAATAAATTCTAAAAGTATTTTAATGGGCCTTACCACTTGGGTTAGCAAAGGTGAGGGGCAACAAACCCTGTTTCTTCAAATTCGTTTCATGAATACGGGCAAAGCTTTTTACAATAATTGCTCTGGCTCCAAGATGCCTAAATTAACAAATAAATAGGAACACAAGCGTATTACAATCGAAACATCCTTGAATATCAAAAATCCAATGTAAAAACATACCTGGGTTCCAAAGCTGCATGCTCCCTGCTACTACCTTCACCGTAGTTATCATCGCCAATTGCCACCCATCCTTGTCCTTTGCCTACGAACAATAAAAGACGCATTCCAGTATTGCCCCAATTAAGTGCAATAAAATGTTAATTCTGAAGAATTAACTCACTCTTGTAGTATCTTGCGACATCAGGTACGGCACCCATCTCTCCGTTAAGAACATTCCTAATCTCATTGGCCTTGTTATTTTCTATGTTGATGGCTCTGTAGTGAAAGCACATTCAGTAAATCAATATTTAGTTAAAATCATGCTATAAATATTTTAGATCAAAAATATAAAATATGTACCCAATGAACATGTTGTTGGAGATGTTATCCAAGTGACCTCTGTACTTCAGCCATGGACCAGCAGCTGAAATATGATCTGTTGTACACTTTCCTTTAATCTTAATCAAAATTAGCAAATCTTCTAAGTCTTTTCCATCCCACTTCTTGAAGGGCTCAAGCAACTGAAGTCTGTCGGATGTTGGAGAGACATCGACTGAAAGACTAGACCCATCCTTAGGTGGAGCTTGGTATGTATTTTCACCAGCATCAAATCCCTTGGAAGGCAATTCATCAGCATTGGGCTCAGACAATTTAATCTCTTTGCCGTCAGGTGTCTTTAAAGTTTGCGTTCTTGGATCGAAATCCAACGTTCCAGCCAAAGAAAGGGCAGCTACAAGTTCAGGTGATGTTACAAATGCATGGGTTTGTGGATTAGCATCGTTTCTTCCGGTGAAGTTACGGTTGTAAGATGTCACAATGGTATTCTTGTCTCCCTTCTTGATGTCAGTTCTCGCCCATTGTCCGATGCATGGTCCACAGGCGTTGGCAAGAACAGTTCCACCAAAATCGCGAAGAGTTTGAGCAATGCCGTCTCTCTCAATTGTTGCGCGGATTTGTTCAGAGCCGGGAGTAACTTGGAAAGAAGTTTTTGACTAAGAGAAACAAAATACAATGTTGTAAATTTGCCACACAAAAGAAATTCAAGTACAAAAATATTATATTTTTTACTAGTATTTTAATACCTTCAAACCGTGTTTCATAGCCTCTTTAGCAATGGATGCTACTCTACCCATGTCTTCGTATGATGAGTTTGTACAACTTCCAATGAGACCTACTTTAATTTCCAAAGGCCAGCCTGCTTTGCGTGCGCTGTTGCATAAAAACAGGATATGCTTTAGAAACTCGTCTTATTTTAAGGATTTTTATGTACAAGCTTGTGAAGCCATATTGACTTACTTTTCCCCAAGTTGACTGATTGGATGTGCCAAGTCAGGAGTAAAGGGACCATTGACATGGGGTTCCAATGTATTAAGATCAATGTCAACAACCTGATCATATGGTGCGCCACTGTCGGGAGTTAGCAAACTTTCATACTTGTCAGCTTCAGCAGCGATTTCGCCGCGCCCTGAAATTAGAAAAGAAAACTCACATTAAAATTGACTCTTTATGAACGTGAACTATTACTAGTTTTTGTAAAATATGTAGTTTCACCTGTAGCTTGCAAGTATTTCCTCATTCTTCCACCATATGGGAAAAGGGAAGTGGTGGCACCAATTTCAGCTCCCATATTACATATCGTTGCCATTCCTGTGCAACTGATGGATTCGACTCCAGTACCATGATATTCGACAATAGCACCAGTACCACCTACATGCATTCATTAATGCTTTCACATTCTTGTTGCAATTCCAAAACATGTATAAAAAATTATGTGATATAAAACGTGTAACCTACCTTTTACGGTGAGAATTCCAGCAACTTTAAGGATAACGTCTTTGGGAGAGGTCCACCCAGATAATTTACCGGTCAAGTTGACTCCAATAACTTTTGGACATTTCAATTCCCATGGGATATCAGCCATTACGTCGACAGCATCAGCACCACCTACACCAATACAGAGACATCCAAGGCCACCTCCATTTGGTGTATGGGAGTCGGTACCTAAGCATAAATCACAGTTTATAGCTGGCTAGCTGCTAAAAGACTATAACAAAAGAAGTACATTGACGTTCTGAAGGCTTCACATACCAATCATCAGTAGACCTGGGAAAGCATAATTCTCCAAGATGATTTGATGAATGATTCCTGAGCCTGGTTTCCAAAAGCCAACTCCATACTTAGCTCCCGCAGAAGACAGGAAATCATACACCTCCTTGTTTGTGGTAATTGCTCTAGCCAAATCCTCCTTTCCGCCAACCTTGGCTTCAATTAAATGATCACAATGAATGGTCGATGGAACGGCAACCTTAGGTAGGCCAGAGGAAATGAATTGGAGCATAGCCATCTGAGCTGTAGCGTCTTGCATGGCAACTCTGTCGGGTCTCAGTCTGAGATAGCTGACCCCCCTCTCAATTGGTTCTCCTGTAAAGAAAGTTTAAAAGTCAGTATAAAGATCTATTGTATTAGATTTAAAAGTAAAGTGGCCTTCACTTCAACTCCCCATTTATGCATAACATACCTTGAGGATCCTCTAAATGGGAGTAGAGAACTTTTTCTGACAGGGTCATTGGACGATTCAGCCTTTTCTTTACGATTTCCAAATTTTTGTTCAACTTTTTGTATGGAAGAGGGGATTCTGGGTCGAAACGTGACATTGCGACAGCCCTTGACCCTGGGCTGGTGTGAAGCCGCCGGGCAAGGCATTTTGCGACCTGTAACCAATTAAAGCATTCAATGATTGTAAAAAAATGTCTATAATGTTAAAATGTATATAATCGTCAAACATAATTTTCAAATTCCCTTCTAGCAAAATGCCAGGAAAATTTCTCATATGAAAGCCGGATTTCCATTTTCATGTTTTTCACTGTTCTCATACACGCATTATTATCTAACCACGAAGCCTCCAACGCAATTTAAGTATGTATTTATTTCAAAAGTTACATAAAAGCGTTCTCCACAACAAGAAAGTTTTACGAAAACAGTTAACTTACTCTGACACACCCCACATTACTGCAAATGCTTCTCACGCTTAAATCATTTAAAGTGCAATTATAGAGATCATAAAATTGTAAGCATTCTCACAGTCGTGATAAAAATAAAAAGGTCATATTAAGATCAAAGCAGGAAAAATGTGCATTAAAATGCCAAATATGATTAAAATTTGCCACTGCATTTTTCAATTTTTGATCGATTGATTGATTGAATGGTTTTTATTTAAAACTGCGTGCACATGTGTTCATCTACATGAAAATTAAAATCCGCTAGTACTTCAACAATGGATGCTTTCAACATTTAAAAAATATATGCGCATATGATTACTGATTACATTTCTAGATAAATCCAGTTTTCACTAAACTACTCTTGTAATAATTAATGGCATACTTACACTGAACGAGCCCTTGTAAATCATTTTTAGGCTTGACCTTTCAACGGCTCCTCCAAAAGTAACTGATAACCTTGATGGATTTTATTCAGGGACCAAAAAGTTTCACTTGCCAACCTGCTGTGATATACAAGAATAAAATGAAGTCAGATGATGAAGGAGAATAGAAAATGGAATTGGGAAATCTTCCATATCAAATACATGTGTTTTCGGTAATCTACGCTGCGCTGCGTACATTCTGCGTACACTAAAACTTGTACAAAACACTTACTTTTTTAACTAGAACAAAAATGTCCGTATGAGCTGTGCCCGTATTTTTTTGAAGAGCTATGCAGGACAAATATCAGAAGACAATGGTAC
Organism: Entomobrya multifasciata; assembly: GCA_034693345.1. Taxonomy (NCBI): domain Eukaryota; kingdom Metazoa; phylum Arthropoda; class Collembola; order Entomobryomorpha; family Entomobryidae; genus Entomobrya; species Entomobrya multifasciata. The sequence goes on from JAQFXM010005107.1 coordinate 9,049, forward strand.
TTCTTCAAACCAGAAAATATCTTCCTCCGACACTATTTCGGGTTTGTCAACAGATGGTGGGTGGGTCCAACACACCTTGATCTTGACTAACTTGATTGCAGACTACTCTCGATTCCAAGCCTGATTTTCACGATATTTTTCTTCGGTAAGAATGAGAGGACTTCACTTTGGATGGGATGATAATGCCTTCAGCCTTCCACAAATAATCATTCAGTTAATGAGTCGCTGATAGACCTATTAATGTTTAAAATAAATGTACACACACATGATTAAAAATTACCTGTATACGAAAATAAAACTATGAGAAATTACTAGGGATTTATTTTGACATTCATGCATGCAATTATATTTTGCTTCGTATAAAAAAGAAGATTCACTGTGCGATACATATGTATCTCTATGAGTTATATATAGTTCAAGTATTGCATATTGCATTACACATATCAATCATACTATTCAATTAAGAACCACTATGTCCTAAATTGATGCGCAGTACACAGTGGAATTTTTTTAGATGCTACACAGGACGAAAAAATAACTTGCGTACGTAACGTAATAACAAACAATTGAGCAAAGTTGTACTATATTTTTTTTTATGAAATCTACGATAAGCGTTGTTGGTACTGATACACATATACCTTATACCTTGTTATTAAGGATTAAGGATTTTGTATGGGAGCTGGTACTGGGAATGTATAGGTATTTTGTATTTTGTATCTAATTAATAGGTTATCATCACTATTACAAACGTAAACCGTCAACGTCAAAGCCCTGGGTGTTTGATTAGAAAAATGTAAATGAACTTTGTGGCCCAAGAAAAAATGCATAGATAGTGTAAAACCAAAACCTTCTAATCTGACGGAATAAAGGACGCTTTCATGTATGGCAATGCAAGTAGGTGTTCTTGGAGAGTTGGACTAAATATCAATATAAATATATGTCCTTCCAGTGTAATCTGACCAAGCAGTATACACAAACAGTCCATGAGTCCAAGATCAATAAACAAATCCAAAGTAAAAAGTCCATGCAAAAGTCTTATCATCTTTCTATCTCAAAGTCATTAAATACATGTTATGTTTACCTGCACCTCATCAAAAGCTTAGGATTTTCCAAACAGTTTAGTAACTTGTTTTGGCCGATGCTGATGCTTTGGCACTAAAGTAGATTATTCAAATGTATAACTGAAACTTCATACATGAAAGAATTAATTAATACTTTAGTGTTGAGTGTTGAGTATCGCACGCAAAAATGAAAGAATGGTATATGCAGTTTTTAAGTTGCAAAATGATGCATGCCATGCCAAAATATGCCAATAGTAGAAAAATGCAGTGAAGCTGGAAATATCTCAGTTTCAGAACTAGGTGGCTAACTTAGCTGACATGTTTCAGGGGTGTCACGTATTTCTCAGTTGGACATGACCTTCTATCTACTAAAATACGGAAACAAATCCACCTACCACAAATTTTTATTAACGGCGTTTATACTGTACTCTAATGTCTACGTTGTCCCATACATGTAGTATGAATAGTATGATGCTCTTCAAGTTTGGAGATTTGATTGAAATTTGAAATGTATATTACCTGTTTATGGATACTTAGGTCCAGAGACAATTTATTGATTGTATCACTTTACAATTTAGAATCGATGCCGGAAAGACTATAGTTGAACGAATAAAACTTCAAAGAGGTCACGTGGATACCCTTTGACTGTCCGATATGGTTGTCTTTTCTGGAATCGAAACACGATAGGGCCATGCAGTGAACAAAAAAGGACGTTGTGTACTTTTTAAATGGTTATAAATATTCGTAAACATAATGTCAAAACTATGAAGGTAGCTGTGTATTATTTTTACTGAATAAGGACAAATTAATGATTGCTATGGACAATTTTCAACAAAATCATATCATCTGCAGGGCTATTTTCAAAATTCATTGATAAGCCACAGAGGTTTGGATAAGAATAAGTGGTTTCCTTAGTCCATCTTTGTTTATTTAGGCAAACATTTTTTCTGGATGACACATTTTTATTGATCAAACTCTTGCCGACTTACCCGTAGCCAGTCGCTTTCAGAGAACAATAAAAAACATCTTGAAGTACATTTTAAATAAATCTAGCCAAATTTTCTGAAAAATGGACCCTGGAGGCAACTTTAATTTTCAAAACCTTTCAACTTATAAGTTTTCATGCGTTGATAACGCTAACTTCAAAGAGAATATTGTGAAATGGTCCATGACCGATGGATTGAAACTACAAGCTTATTCGTTTGACAAACCGTTTAAGAAATACAATGAAAATGATTTCATTGTGGTATATTTTCTTCTTTTTTGCATAATTCACCGATCTATTCAATAATTAATGCATGGTTGATGGTTCTTCTAAAATATTTAAATCTTTTCATCCTCAACAGGACTTTTTTGGATGTCAAGCAGTTGTTTCCACGCTTTTAAAATCAGCCCCCACACCAGGTCCTACCTTTACTGCTCTTGGTACAATTGACATACTTTAAACTTAACTTGACTTTAACAAATATACTGCAGATCTACAGGATAGAAAATTTCAAAAAATTGTGTCATGATGATATATTATAGGCGTTCCAATGGATCTTGTCAAATTTTCCGAAGTGAATTGTACATTGGTAACTTTAGAGTTATTCGACAAACTCAAAACTGGTAATAAAATTGTCCGAGACAGTGGCGCCATTGTAAAATGCATGCCTCAGTACATAAAAGCCGAGAGCAGACCAGGTGACCTGGGATTCGACATTGAAATTGCAGATAATTTAAGAAAGGTATAAAAATACTTCGCCTAAAATACAGTTTCTCTTTTTGTTCACACGTACCTGAAATGAGCAAATTATAACTTAATCTTACAATTCTGCATAGTTTCTACTTGCGGGTGATCTTGAAGACAACACTGACGACCTTGAAGACATTGGAATGGATGTTTTATCAGAAGCTGAGAAAAAAGAGTTTTTGTTTGCCCTATTTTCTCACTTGGTTATCGGGGGTTCATTATGTCAATACGAGGACAACATTGATCCGTACATGGAAGCAACGAAACAGTTGTACAAAGATTTAATTGCAGTTGCACGGGCTCCGGACGATGCGGGTGATAGTAACAAGCTCAAGGTTATCTCTTATGTTTATAAGATCCACTCTGTTTCTACTGAATCTTCTAGCAAACAGAACCTTTTATTTCATCGGGATCGCCTGAATAACTTTATGTATTTGATTGTTAATCCATTGAAACAACTTTGTTTTACTATTTATCATCATGTATAATGAGATGATTCATTGTGTGAACAATTCGTAGAATTTATGTTTTTAAACTTGAAATTGATTTAATAATAAAAACAAGTTATTCCCTCCTAATTTTATTCAAGTCTTCTACTTGCACGTGCAAAATAACGTACCTAAGTGGATCTTAAAAATGGCAATTTCTGGTTGTGTCATTGTCATAAAAATTGGCATGCCGTACATATTATTCTTTTATGTTTTCCCTCAACCTAATGAGAGGACTTCATTGCTGGCATTAATTTATCATCTTTTAATTAGTGAAATGAAAACTTAGCGGTCATTAACTCCATAAATACTATGTACACAATGAGCAAAGTGAAGTCCTGTACTAATATCTCATTTAAGTAATTATTAATCCCTTCTAGAATTTTAACTTGTGCCATCGTCTAAGAAGCACGCTATCCTTCCATGAAGACTTACGTCAATTATCAATATCTTAAGGATCGCTTATCAGCTAAAATTGCAGTGTGAAGTAATCAAGTTAGGTTAAATCAACAATTACTTTATTTGATCAGGGTCTAGGCTTATGAATGAATGTTGAAATAATTTTGATTAATCTTAAGATTGATATGTGTTTAGTTATCTATCAGTCTCCAATGTCCACTGCATCACAAGACAATGCAAAAGGCTTTATTTATATTTTGACCAAATTATGCATGCTTTTGGAATTGCGATTCACCAAGTTTGATACTATTTTACACTCGATCAAACAAGGGATAAAGCGACTTAAGACACTGACACACAACTTGTATTTTATCATTTATACTTCATTTTTATTACATTATCGTGATTCTATCAAGTAACAAAATAGTATAAAAAATCAGCTTATGTTTTGCACTTACAACAAACGTCAAAACTGACAACATTACAAAATGGTATATGAATGATAATTTTTTATTCTTTAGGGAAAACCCATGCTAAATCGTCAACAATGTATAGAACAAAAACAAGCATAAGACGAATTTAAATATAGACAAGATGTCGACTTGCTAGAAGATTCATTTAAATATTCACACTTGGTATTTTTTGGAATTACTCATCCTTACATAATGATTTGGTAGAAAAGATGGAAAAGATAGATAAAGTAATTTTCGTGCGATCATCATCTCATCACTGACTCACTACTCTACAGGTAAACAAAACAAGGCATCAAATTATGGTTTTTCTATATAAGCATCATAATGATTTACAGTGGCAGCAAAAACTTTGACGTGGTTGCGAAAAAAATTCTTATGAAACTACATTCAGCCTAAACACTCGTTTTGGATGAAGAGCAGTCACTTCGCATGCAACTTTTTCAGTGAACACGTGCAAATTGACATTGTGGTCATCAAAAATATCGGGAATATTTACCCAATTACTTAGCTAGTCGTCTCCATTTAAAATTTTAACAGCTTAAAAATGGGTTGCAAGGAAAACGTGCACCGTTGTTTTTCAATTAGTGCTTTTATTTTATCAGTTGTGTTAATTGACAGTATTAGCTCGTTTTCAGTGTCTGTTCCTCCAGTTAGATCTGTGTGCAAGTCAATGCAACCAGGCCATGACAAATACAAGCCTCAAACTGCCCCTAGTCCTTTCATGGTTAGAACTGATACGACAGAAATCAAGGGGGGTAATGCAGTTGAAGGTAAATTAAAATTCATGTTATTTCATTGCCAATTAACGATTCATTAGTTTATATTCTGTGTAGTTTTTATATTGTTAGTAGACACGAACAGTTGATAAATGCTAGTTATCAGAAATAAAATGCTTATCAGATATATGATTAAGTATATATGTAATACTTAAAATTAATTTTATAACTTTTTTGTAGTATTTTTACAAGGAACGGGTAATAGGACATTCCAAGGCTATTATCTGCAAGCAAGAGACTCGAAAAATTCCCCTGTTGGAATGTTCAATTCTAACACACTAGCAAAAGTACACAGTTGTGGAGGAATAAGAGCGGTAAGTTGCAGACAAATTTCCCAAAATATAAAAGCCATCGATAAAATTATGCATTTGTAAATTGTATTTGATGTGATGATGATTTTATGTCTTCTAGAATGCTGCACATCACGCTAATTCAGAAGAGAAAAGTCGCATTAGTGTTTCATGGATTGCCCCAAAAGGATATAATGGAGATGTTACCTTTATGTAATATTTTTAATTATATGATTTTTGAAACTTTTATACAAAGTATACAGTCCGTTTTAATGTTTAAATTTCAATTTCAGGGCTTCTTTTGTGGAAAACTATGTTACCTTCTGGACACGAGTGAAAGCTCAACCTGTAAAAGTGTTAGCATAAAATTGCTAATGGAATAATTAGGTTTAATTTTGTTTTTGCATTTTGGAAATAAATACTTTCGTTTAACTATAAAAAAAGATTCGGAGCTTTCTTGTTTAAATTATTCTATTTTAGAAATTATTGTTTTGTAAGTTGTGCTGTAAGTTGTACGAAACTTGTCAACTTGTCGCACTTATATGCAATATTTTTACGTTTATAAATAATATTATTGCATTATTTTGATTTCATACTCAATAGATTGTACCATGGGATACCTTCAAAACTAGACATTAATAGTCGTTCGTACGTGAAAATTTAAATCAAACAGCGAGCAATGACACGTGTGTTGTAGTCCCTGGGGTCGGGGTCCTTGCTGAGGTTTAAATCACGTCAATTGATTTTACATACTGGATTATTAGATGATTGTCACTAAATCGTACTTTTTTACTACACGGCTTGTCTATCACTACTTTTAAACTTGTCCCCTAAACTTGCCTATCGCTGTGTTGTGAAATACACTGTTTAGTGAAATATGTCAATCTTTCCGTTTAATTCGAAATATGTCCGCGTGAGAAACAACATTTTTTTTAAAAGAGATGTTTTTAAATCCATTTGTTTAATTGGATAAAATGTACAGCTTAACAATTATTTGCATTAGCTTAATTAAGAAAACGCGATGATAGCAACTTAAAGTTAGACTACCAGTTCATAATTTGTAGTAGCTAAGATGACAGACACTACTTTTCAAGCTCCTGACTCCTGACCCAACCTGGTAAAAACCTGTTAGTTTTACTTGCAAAAAATAAAATTAGGAAAGTATTTTTTTACATGAAAACAAAATGAATTAATAAAAATACAAGTGTAGCTTGTATTCATTCGCTTAAAAAATAAAAGTTATTCTCTTGCGATGGGCTCCTTTTGTCCAAACAAAATACTTTTCCTATTTAAAATAGTATTTTTGACAAGCTTCTGTTCTACAGCCGTGTCAACCCATGACACTCCCAATTTCAATTCAGTTTGGTATCAAGAAAT
>JAQFXM010005108.1:0-15636 GCA_034693345.1 Entomobrya multifasciata
TTATTAAATTACGGTATTCTCACCTTCCGGGTATATGGGGTCCTACAAATGCATGTTTTCGTAAATTCGTAAATGTAAGATAAAAAATGCTTATTAATGAATCGTTTATTTTATTGAATAAAACAGAACCGATTTGACGTGACAATAATAAATCGTCATATCTGAATTTTATTTCCTGCATATAAATGCGTTTTGTAACATTTCGCAAACAAATTTCACTTCACAGGACAATATTTCATGTAAAACAAATGCCTACATATATGTCTAAATTCTAATTCAAACAGATGAGTCTAAAATACTACTACTTGTAAGGGAGTTGTGAGTTCTCGGATCTCTAAAGACGTTTTTGTCATCCAACACTCAATCAATTACATATAAACTTACTAGAAATCTAAATGAGTCTAATTTTTAATTCTAATTACGACCAAAATAAAACTGGACGATGTGAAGAAGTATTCATTAAATTGATTAGTGACTAAATGCTATTCTTAAATAATCATAAACTAAAATTCGGCTTACACTAAATCAAGAAGTTCGAAAACAAGCTTGGTAAAAAGAAAGTACACAGAAAATATTTAAATATTTTTTTTCATAAGCTAACAAGATCAAGAGCATTATAAAAAACTGAAAAACTTGCTTAACGTCAGTAACGACCTCGTGGTCTATTCATTGGAATGACCCTTGATGGGGGCGTGATAGCTATATCAAGGTAGTCTCCGATAGTGAACCTAAGCTGACTCAATGTTTTATTATCATCAGGGGTCTTTTGTCCGGACACCGTAGTACCCACTGATCGAGCCCGATAACCCCTGAACTTATCAGGATATACTAATGAAAAGTCAAATACTGTTCCATGTCGTCGTGCATCAGGATTTACTTCTTTGACCAGGCCTGATATTTCTTTCAATGTGGCATCCATCCTAATGAGAAGATGCATTAAAAAATGTATTAAAGCCTAAAATCCCATAACACACAAAACTATGCGTTGCTGATCCAATCTAATTTTTAAATTATCGTCTCACCATGTGTAAATCTGAAGCTCATTTGCAGGCACATTTCCGTTAGAATACTCCTGCAGAGAATTGTGACGTCCAGTGCTGCAAAATACACGCAGTAATAATGGACAAGTCTGCAAAAATTGTAATGTACACATTTAAGGCATCAATTAATTCTAAGTATTCATGACCGGCCAAAAACACACACGACGTGCACACTAGTTTATCGTCAATTTCAATTTTCAGTCATCATCATAAACCACGTTTACCTTTTCCCTGTCAATCGCCTTTTCCGTCTCCTTTCCAATGTCTTCCACAATGACAGACTCCAGAGTGGCCATCACGTAACTATAACTGTTATGACAGTCCTGAATGAAGTAAACACTAAAAGAAGGTATTCCTTTCAGTTTTTACGATCAAAAGACCGCAGATTTAAATATTTCTTGAAAATGAACCCTGACACACTGCACCGGGTCGTCTGATAGATCACTACTGTTGAGGTTTGAGTTTGACTTTGAGTTTGCATTCACATGTCACACGACGACGACTGAAACAGCCAAACCAAAACATTGCATTAATTTGCTGGTCTAAATAAAGCTGAGTTCAAATAGCCGCAAAAATTCTTGGGGTAATGCAAGACTTTTCTTTCGTTTATGGTATGATGCATCTTCATTTACAAAAATGGCTATGTTTTCCTCGACCTGTTTGGTTTATCTACGTAAAGTTATCTTTATACTCATTATTTTAGATATTTCAATTGGAACTCAAACCTACCAACTTGATTTATGCAATGGTTTTTTATTATTCAATTCATGAATTTTCGTATTTTTTTATTTTGAAAAAGATGTGACTATTAGCCATGCGATGAATTTCGTGCAATTGTTCAATAAATATTTTTTCATAAAGCTTTTGTCTATAATTTTTAACATAAACTGTGTTCCAATGTTTTATTTCCACATTTCAAAAGCCATAAAAGAATACATTAACATTACATCAAGTTTTACGTTATACATCAAAGGTTAATTAGTAGAACTTTTTGCCTTTTCCTAATCATTTTTTATTAGTGCTTTCTCTGATATCATACATAGTATACACTAAATAGTTGTTATTTTTTAGAAGTATCATGTATTTCAATCATTTTTTTTACAAATTACAACCAATACATAAAATATGATAAATAGTTTTCAACTACTTAACATATAACATAGATGATAATTACATTAAGTTTCGATTCATTTTAATTTAAATACATTTTTACTTAAAGTCAATATAAACGATTTAAAAAACATACTTATTAACACACACAAAAGAACGATGCAATTTGTTTTGATTTGTTTGATCAAAATTGTAAAAATAATGACAGAAATAACAACGAAACATGGCTTAAGTAGTAGTTTAAATCAATCAATCAATATAATTATTATAAAATAAATTATGCACTTAAAGTCGTTATATTTTAGAATAAAAATTGTTTATGTTACCACAAAAGTGCAGCCTCATCTTTCTGGATAAAACTACGTGCTTAAATTCTAATGATTAATTTTAGGTTATAGGTTTAAAATAGATTATACTTCGTGTACTATAAAGTTAATGTGTATTTTTTTATACTGTTGTTATACGCGTTCACATAAAAAGTAGCCATAATTATGATTTTCTTTTAAGAATACCTGCAAATAATATATTTAGTTTTAATTTGCTTGTTTTACAGATATACATAATTGATAAATTACAAATTGCGCTGCATATTATATATCGAGTCCAAATCAACATAAAATGTGATAAATTTTGTAGTGTGTAGTGTAGGCTTCTGGTTATCAGCAAAAATGGTCAATTTGTTCATATAATACGCGTATAAAATTAAGGCTATTAGGCTAAACCAAAGACCGAACCGATAAGTAGAACAATCAGTTATTTTTAAAAAGATCAAATTTGGTTTCACCATTCAATTAATGAATATCCATTTTTGGCAATACATTTTGTAGTATTATAAGTTAGATAAGATGTGGGTGTAGTGTGTTTGGTGTGTGCAATCTAAATATACATTATACTGACTCCTTCTCCGCTTCTTCTATCTTGAATAGTTTTTTATAATTTGTAATTATAGATTTTAACTAGTCACACATACACACAATTCTATTGGCTACAACATTTCTTTTACAGTGTAGTTCAAGGGGCTACTCTTATGGGTTCTCGGGAATGTTTTGAAAATGGAAATCATAAAATGATGAGTAAAATATAATCTCAGATTTTACACGGAAATCTAAGCAATTTTAAGAATTGTACATTAATTATAAACAAAATATACTGATGAGTTGCTAGCTTTCAGTGCGTATTCATTCGTCAGAATTTCAAGCACGTCACAAACTTAATAGATCTTTAACCTGTCCAACAATTACAACATTTCATGTATTACTACCAAAAAGTTACTTTTAAAGTTATAATTGGGTTGGTTCTTAATAAAAAATAAAAAAATTCTACAGAGTAAATCAAGTTTATCATTTAAATATTCATGTAACATTCATTTTTGCCATCTTTATCCTCTTTTCCAAGCCTTTCACACTTGTCTCATTTTACCCCTAATTGCTACATTACTGCATAGCAAGAAAAGTGATGTCTGTCATGATGAGCTATTTTAGCTTACAGACAGTCAATTTAATGCTGACTTTAACTTACCATTTAGTATAGTTATAACTTTGTCATTAAATTTATTTTAAACTACATTCTAATTCATTAAATATGTTTAATTATTACTTCATTACAATGAAAATATAGCCAGAGCATCTACAGGAATGTTTCAAGGTTATATTTGTGGTATTTACTTAAGATTCTTGTCCATATAAATGTATTTGAAACCAAAAATTAAGATGTAAAATAAGAAGGAAAAACATTTATAAATTCCTTACGCACAAGTTTTGTCTAGGAACATACATAACAAGAAATGATTTTTTCATTAGACAAATATTACATTCATAGCTGCTTGACTATTAGTGCGGGGAAAATTGCGACTTTAAGTTTTGTAACGTGATTTACTACTTAACGTGATATCAGACTCAGACAATCCAACAGATTCATACATCTGCTATAATGAATTCAATTTTTTTTGTTGCTGCATCATTTTTTTATGTAACTTTTTAATCGTCTTCTTTTTTTCTACAGTGATATTCAATCACGCAGTTTATGCCACTCAGCAATTTGCCGTCTTGGACAGTTGAGAACCTCAGTCCAGTGATGAGTAGCTGTCGGAGACATGGCTCCATTGCCTAATTCAAGTCTGCCAATGACCTGAAATAAGAAAACAAATATTTATCACAATAATGGCAATCTTGGTTGAAGACAACATTTATTTTCCGTTTTACGCGTTTAATATTTCCTTTACAAAATTACTACAAAAGCACTTTTCTTGAGCACTGCGAGTGTGGCAACTAAAACCAGACAAGTAGAAAGTGGTGATAAATCTACAAGTTTTATTCTTTAAAAATATGTTAGCATCATTGGGAGATGAAAACAAAGTGTTTAGACTATAATAAAAGACAAATAGAAATAAATGGACGATAGACCACAAAAACTATATTTGTAGCGCGGCGCGGCCTGCAACATCCTTCGTCCAATTAAATTTAATGAACCATTGTATTTTCTTCCTCCCGTATCCTTTTTTATTACCCACTTTTGTGTGTTCAAGCTTCTTCGGTTTTACTACATCTTCTACATTTATAAAAGCAGTATACATTGTGTTTTTGTGGTAGGTAATGGATCCTGTCAGGAAAAGGAAGAGACGCTTGCAATGTTGCATGGGGGTAACCAACCAGCCATTACTGAAAGCTCAATATGTTCGTTTCGTGGACCAAAAAATGATGGTGCTTTAAATTCAAGACAACTGGTGAAAAGAAACGAAAAATATTTGTAGAGATGAGGTAACACATGAACTGCAAGCCGCGTGGTGTGTGTAACCAGAACTTCCTTTATATCCATTGTAAAGGATGAAAAATAACACCATTTTTTATTGCCTCAGTTTTCACTTGATGGTACCTTCAAAGTATCGATGTATTACGGATTATATGGACTAGAAAGCTAAGGAAGTTAACGGCATATGATATTATAGCCTTTCTAGACTACTGTGCAATGGTACATTTATTAGTTGTACTACATGAGATAAAACTAGCAGGCAATTATTCAACAAATGTAGTGCAGTTGTTCGCCATTAAAAAACTCTGGAATTGTGCTGTGCTCAGTGCTGTAATCTGAATTGACTGAGCTATTTTAAAGTTTAATTAGGTTTTTTTAAAGGTATGCTCCTGTTCCTGTTCCGCTTACCTCATTTTTGGTGACACGATCCCAATCAAGGACTAATACTTGTAATGCCACCTTGTCCAATGTGCTGGATTGAGACGCTGCAGGTGGTAAGTCGAATACAAACGACTCATTAAATACTGGGTTGAGAGTTCTCTTTTTAATGTGGGTCTTCTTCTTGGCAATCCTTTGGCCGTCATAAAGTAAATACAGCTTTACATACGGATCAGCCAACCCTGTAACATCCATCTGGGGCAAGTTGCGAGCCTTCAAGACCACAACAGAAAGCCTGTTTGCTGTTGGCTGCCAGCAAAGTGAAAGCAAAACTTCACCTCTGCCTTGGGTTCGCATCTGTAACATAAATGTTCACACACACACAAACATGAGATTGATGGGGATATGGAAAGATGAAGAGAGAGAGAGAGAGAGAGGTGTTATAAATAGAGAAAGTTTCTTGCATGTTGCATAAAAGTAAGCAATTTAAATTATTAACTAAATAAAAAGAGTAAAAGTTTGAAAAACGAGACCATAAAAGCTTAAAGGTCTGTTACACATGTGAAATCTCAAACTAATGATAAGACATTCGTCAATTTTTTAATGCTTTTCATTCCTTTCCTTAGAATAAATCCAAGTTTTCTCCAAATAAAAGCGAGAAAGTTTTTTTAGCAATGAAAAAGACGTGGCAGTAAAGAAACTAAATTGGAAAGTTAAACTTCAATTATTAAAAAGCAAGTTTGATTTGTAGCTTTTTCTTTACTGTGACTTTTCATGAGTAGACGTGGGAGTAATGTGCTACTGACTGGATGTAGTAGTATGAACTTAAACCAAGTTTTGACAATAAATCAACATGGGCGGAAAGTGAATCAAAACTTGTTCTCGCATGAAAAGTTGAATGACTATTTACCAAACATGCGAGATGTTGTTAAAATTTATTACGAATGTTTTAGTCGAGATCTCTGCACGTTACGTTAAGCAGAGCAATCACTTAAAACTTTTTTGCCTTTTAACGAAATCTGTGATTTAAAAAGCTACTTTATACAAAATCCGCAGTCAATCTGGCAAAACAAAAAAGTTTTTTTTTTTCAAGCACAAACCTTCATATTCCTCGGTTGGATATCCATGCTAATTTCCAACTGCTGGTTGTCATTTTTGGGTATTTCCACACTAGCCAATTGGAAGAAAGCTTCGCCAACGACATCATCCCGAGAAAACCGATCAAAGCTCAAGACCACAAAATGAAGTGTCGTTCCCTATATCCACAAAAAAACAGCAAGAAAATACGCATATAATAATTTACAGTAATGAACGTTCCATGTTTACATTCACTTTAATTTACTTAATGTTGCTAAATTTCCCTTTATCGCATGAGCCAATCTCAATATTTTCCGCTTGAAATGACAAGAACAGCTCTTTGTAGTCACAAACACACTTATGACTATGACTCAACTAGAAACCCAACCAACATAACACCCACCATCATCTTCCCACAGAAAACTACGTGATCATGATCGTCATCAAAGCATACAAGTCATTTAGAGTACGTCGATTGCTCACATTAACCACACTCGTAGCAAAGTGATTCACTTGACTTGATTATATCTTTAAACCATTCAATTACTTTCTCTCTACATGTTTAGTCCCCCAGTTATAAGTTTCATACTGCTTACTAATATGCCTACGCAAATGATGCGAAAAAAACCCACAAGAGCTATGTAACTAAATGCTAGTTTTTCCCTTCACTAAAGAAACTCATTTAACATCATAAACGCTATTAAACCCTTCTATTTTCAGATACTTTACAGCACATGTCATTAAAGTTGCAATATTCATGCATCTTATGACCAAAACAGGCAAAGAAAAAGAACTCATTTTAGTAGCCTCCATTTTTAGTAGCAAACTATAAATGACACACAAAGGAGGATGCGACTCTAGTTCTCTATTAAATAAACGACTGAATTAAGGAATGCAGATATATAAATGCAAAAAGTTGTCGAGGGGCTCAAAAGTTGTCTTTTAATACTTACTACCTTCACTTCATTTCCTTACTACACATAATATATATATGAGTTCCACTACAACAACAATCATCGTTACATACATATCACTCCTAGCTCTTTAGTTAATCAAATAGATATACCATTTAGTAGAGAAAAATTATAAAAATTTTATTATGAATCATAATTTCTGCTTTGTATAGCCTCACTCAATTAGTTTTGCGTGAGCAAGAGAACTGCTATACCCACACAACAACAGAATAGCCAACTAGCTCGTAGCCATTTTTTTATTAAATAAAACACGACCTTTATTACTTTATTCATCTTGCTCACACAGTCATTTCATTTTTTCATAAGACACTTACAATACGCCTACACTTTTTTGCTTATAGTTATAATATTACGAGTATCACGCCGAACGTCAATGGGAAAACTTCAAAGGATGATTCACAGCACAACTACCATTCTTGATTAACTAAGTCTATTGTTCATTCTATTATATTGCTTTCTCCCCAGCAGCCCAGCTATCCACTTTACTTTGACGTTTGCTCTTCTCTGTTTACGATTAATACGTATACAAACCATGCAATCGGATCAATTCAAACGAGAATGAAGGCTATAAACATAAACTTAAGTGAAAGAAATTTGACGTACAGAAACGATTTTTGTAACTATTTTCATACTTTTGCTTGTCTGTCTATTTACTGTGCTGTGCTCAAGGAAGAAAAAAAGTTAATTTCTTTGGGTAAAGTAATAAAAGAGTCATCTGCCTCACTCTCTCTTGATAATACAGCTTTTGTATTTAATTTGACTCAACCACTTTTTTCTCTCTCATTCTTACACAGCTACCTAGAGCAGCGGCTCAATCGGGTGAATGAATACATTTTGCTTTCTAATCTTCTCAGAAAATAACACTTTTGAAGGAGGTTTCTATTTACCTTGCCATCATATTATATTAGAAGCATTACAAGGAATTACATAAGTGTACGTTGGGCTTCTTAAAAATGCTCATTAGGAGAACCTGTCCGAACTGTTATGACTCTCATTCATTACACGTCTCAAGAGTGCTATCTTTACTCGCAAAATTAGGCTATAAAGAGCTTTCTCTTTTTACGAAAGTGGAAATAATGCTGCTACTTTCTACTATGCTGCTCCCCCACTCATGTTGTACCACTTGCCGTTTAGAGAAAAGTAATGTTGTGTTTTACAACGTTATATGTACCTGGATCTGATTTGGTTGAAGTCCATAGAAAGTAAATTCCTCTTCATAGATGGGCTGCCGAGTGTGCCGGAGAACACGGGTCTTGACACGTTGCTGTTTATCAGGTAAAAGCTGTAGTTTCACGTACGGATCACAAGTCATTAGAGAAGTATCCTTCACCGGAAGATTCTCGCATTTCATTACTGTTATCACCAATGCCGCTTGATCATCCTTGTAACTGGTTGAAAGAAAGAAAGAAAAAAGTAAAGAGAATATTATCGAGGATCTTTTTGACGTAATGAAAAGAAGAAGAAACACCTGCCTCACCACATGATACCCTGCTCTATTTAATTTTCCGATAAAAAAAGCTTTTTGCTACATTACTACCTGGGGACAAAAAACTTATACATTGCCTTGTTTCCAATTTTATATCTTGTTAAATATATTGGCGATGTTTTCTTGTATGTACAAGGCTTTTAAACTACATTAGCTATATCTACAAATATCGAATATCGCTACTGATATCTATGAAAAAGCTTTTATTATTCCCCTGTGCTAAATTTTATTAATATTACAATTTCATGTTCTCAAAGCAGGTGTAATCCAAACAAGAATATGACAATTTGCCCAGGGTAATTCCCTAAACCATGATGATGTTTTAGCATGTATTAGGCTTCAACTAAAGTGCAAGTCAATATGCCATTTAATTACAAGGAATGCTTCTGGGATTTAGATTGACTTCACAGTAATCCTTAGCATCACTTTACGTGTAAGAAAATATGGAACAGCGGAAACTTACAGTATTATGTATATACGGAAGAATAGTTATATTTGTGAAATTATAATTTTTCCGACATCTTACCTCATTTTAAAGAAAAGAGATCCCAATCCAAATTCCCCTCCACCAGAGAGACTCTGTGAAGCCATTGGAGGTACTGCAACCGTGCTTGTTGTGGCATTAGTTGAGTCATTGCTTGGGGATGCACCCTTGCTTGAGGATTCCCCTGCCGCAGATGTGCTCATTTCCATATTATTTATTCCACCACATCCGGCGCCACTGCTGCCAACACCACCAGCACCACTACCACCCGCGCCACCCCCTCCAGCAGAGGAAGTGGATTCCATCATAGTATTCCCATTTCGCTGGTTTAACATCTCTGGATTTGTGATGCATGATGATGCATTTGCTGTTGTTGGAGATGTCTGTGGCGATGTTCTTGGTGATCTAGACCGGTTGGATCCTCCTGCAGTGGTCGGCGGAAGATGACTATGATAAACCGTATGCATGCTAGGGCTGGACATGCTGGTTGTCGTTCCATACGACGTTGACACGAGATGAGGTGATCTTCCTCTGGAGCCCCGACCAGCCCCACTACTGCTGCTTGTAAGAGTGCTTCCATGAATTTCCGCATACTCCTCAGCTTGTGGATTACTTCGGATAGCGATGGATCTTGGATTATGCCCTCCACGAACCCCTCCTTCACTGTCATCTGTTGGTGGTGTCAATGGTGAGGTTCTTGGTGATGGTGAAGGGTAGAAAGGAGGACTCGGACTCTTTTTCATTACCAAATGAGGAGTTCTCACATAGTGTGACTGTGAGTCACCGGAAGTCTTCCGTGGAATTATAAGTTGACTCTGGAGGGGAAAGTCTTCCGAATTTGGTGACCGTGATGTCAGGTACACTCCACTTTTTCGGTAACCCGTCGACTTCCGTCGGAAAAGAAATAATGTTACCGAAATAATCCCCACCAGGAAAAGTGTGGCCCCAAGACATACCCCGACTATCGCAGGAGTTGTCGCTGTAAAAAAAGAGAAAAACATACGATTTTGAGAATTCATGCTTCCTTTAAAAACGTCACAAAACTATTATCTTAATATTTATAAATTATTAAAAAATTCAAATTAATAGCATAACGGATTATAATGATATAAAAGAAAGTTTCTCTGAAATTGAATTCCAAGCCTTTTCACCATAAAATTTATGCGTAAAGTTTGTTGTGAAATTAAAGGATTTAATGAGCGCAGAGAAACGTAGGACAATATTGCATTTCATTGTCGTAATGTTTACTCTTCATAACTACGTTAATGCTAGCCGGCTAAATAGTAATGTCACAAGATGACTTGCATGTGGTAACATGATAGTGTGGCAAGCGTCCATTAGCCTCGTTTCATTTACATTTAGATCTCATTTCATCTTTGTCTTCCCTTCTCCAACAAGCAACAGTAGTACTGCGGTGTGGTGTAAAAGATGTTGCTGTTAATGTTAATGCTGTTATAAGGGTAACATGAACCTGTTTGCTTAGCTAAAACTGCTGAAGTTGTGCTTAGTTTCGTTGAAACCGTTCTTAAGCGGTTAAAATGATTAAATAGACGTTCTTCTACAGAAGGAGAAAACGGTTTATTATGAGGTAGCTTTAGTTTTCTCTCATCTTTCTTGAGGATTACAGTCATGAATTTCATGAAGGATTCAAAAAAAACGTGAGGACATTTTCACAAGAGAATACTACTTGTTATATTGGTTGGTGGTATGCATGTATGTTTATTTTTTGAATGCCAAGCAAGAGAAATGGTGGTTTTAGCAAAATTTATGGTTTTCTCTTTAAATATTTCGGGTAAACAAAATGAAAGCACCATCCTCATTCCTTTAAACATATATATATTTGATTAAACCTCTTGGAAAGAACAAATCCACAAAAACCAGAGAAACATGCAACATTATTGAAAACCAAAACATAAATGTTCTGAATTCCTGTCAATCTAAGCATGGCATACAGTTTTAAAACTATTTCAAACTTTTGCTGTTTATGTACATAAAACGCTCCAAATGAGCTATTTTAAAAGAAAATTGAAAGTTTTAGGGTTTAGGGGCAAATTGATGTAAGCAAACAAAAATATTTTCCCAATTATTTGAAAATCCACTTTTATTTCTTTGATCCACACATGGAAGCAGTGAAGTTGTTTTCATTTTACTTTTAAAATGTGTAAATAGGTTTCATGCTTTAAACATATAATAAAATTTCCAAAATCATGCGTTTTGATGCATAGATAGCAATCAAAACAACCTGTTTTCCACTGGAAAACTACACTTTCGATATTTGTTTGATTTTTTTCAATCATGCGTTTTATATAATCCAAGACATAACAAGATTAAATTCATCCAGTACGAGCTTGAGAGGACTAGAAAAGATGTAATGTCAAATATACTATGTGATTTAATCCTCTTAGACTAACTATTTTTCCACTGTAACGCTCCTTATTCTGTGACAAGTCAAAATTCAACTATTTTGTTTTCCAATACTATTTCTCTTTTAAAGTAAATAACTATTCCATGCTGTGCCCTTTTTAAGAGAAAGTTTCAAAAACAAAATGAGAGCCCGGATTCCCGGATCATGTCACCAGCAAAAAAGAAACTTTCTAAAAAGAGGTTAATTGGCTCCAGGTCCAGAGTCAGTTTTCTGTTCTCAGAATCATCAAACCATGTTTTCATAACGCAAGTCCCTGAGAGAGCACAGTGAGATTTTCGTAAAATAAAAACATTTACATGTTTACGTATCACTTAACCCCTTTTTTCACTTTCTCGTCTACACTGCTGCTATCTGTAAGAGACCCCAAAAGAAATATTTTCCCTTCATCATTTTCCTTTCCCATCACTCAGTATGCAAGTATGCAGTTATCATCATAACCCAGACATATTATATAGTCTCCTTTGAGAGACAGGAATATAAACTGACTGACTAACTAAAATGAAAGTGAATTATTTTCTCCCATGACTCTTTATTTGCAAACAAACTCTCTACAAAAAAAAGTCTGAAGCCAACAGTAAATATTCTGAACATTCAAATTTCTCATTGAATATTAAAAAGTAAGTCTTCTTTAAATAAAATGTAGGTATATGCATACATGATGTTGTGTACATGATAGCTGGGTTGTTTCCAGCAATAATGTAGACGCTTTTTCTTCTGTCTGTTGGATTATCATTTTTTTCTGCATTTACCCACCTTTGTACTTAGCGTATGTAATATTCCCTTTTCACTTGATCCTACTTTTTTCTTATTCTAAGCAGCTATTTCATTTTCTGCTGAAAAATTGCGATAATTTACATGATCGTAAGAAGGTAAATAATGCTTCCATCCATTTTCACGTCATTTTTTTCCGGAAAAAGGAACAGCATGCATAAAAATGGTTTCTGTCTGATAGTCACATATTATATTATGCTACATACTCTACTAGCTTTTTTTCTCTCTGATGTTGTGATTTGAAAAACTACCTAACCAACGAGCTACGAAACGAACCACCTTAATGCATCCATCCATTTACACAAACACCTACGCGCCCCACACAGCGCGTACACGTATTACGACTACCGGTCTTCATGATTCACTCCATTACTGTTTTTCCTTTCTTGTTCCTTCATACTTATCTTTAATGATAGAAGGAAGGAAAAACTAGACAATATTCTTTGCAGCCTTAGTTCGCACTATTACAATATTCTCTGTATGCTAGTTTGTTGAGGATGCCGAGGAAGTAATGTATGATGATGATGAAAGTGGAGACAAACCATTTGGGTCAAAGGAACAAGATAAAATATATAAAGAGGCCGAACGGATCATTTTCTTTTGACATACTTGCCTTCAAGCAAAAATATTACATTTGTAGCAAGAATATCCATCCAATTTTCATACATTTATAACACAGTTATTACGAGAAATATGTAGATAAACTTATATCACACAATGCCCCATAAATATCATTACTTGTAAAAGCAAGAGAATACGCATGGTACATGCTTTACTTACAAAACGATCGAAATTGTTGACGATGATGTTACAGTGCTTTCCCCAAAGCAAAACTGAATGCATTATAAATCATTTGAAAATATCCAATCTATTCATCAGCATCATAAAACATCAGAGACCATACAGGGAACACTCTTCTTTAATTTAATATAATCATAAACCTTTCTCTGGGTACATCATTAAATACATCATTTAAAAGGCCCAAACGACGACAAAGATGGTGGTCACATATAAGCGTTAATGAAGATAATATGTACAAGAGAAATTTACTTAATTGGGTCGAGAATTCGTGCCTTGTCTACTATGTGCTCAGTACCCATCCAATTTATATTATTATTGATCCTTTCTTAACAGCTATTAACAAAAGACTTCTATTTTGATTATACTAAAAGAAAAAGGCGGTGAGCCAATAGATGAAGACTAGTCAATTTTTGGGAACGTGCCGTACAAAATCATTAGAAGCGAGATCTGTGATAGTGATCCTAAAAGGTCACATGGGACGGTGAAAATTTCCATCCAACTAAAGTTTTTCGCTTGAAAGTTTATGTTCCGGAATAACTTGAGGGTATATACATATTAGTTTAAAAAAGGTACCACTTAGGCATATAAACATGTACAAAGAAGAAGAAGACGACAGAATATACATGGCAGACAATTTATCATACCATTCAATGTATCCAGTTCCATGTTAATGAAACCTGCTTCTACAAAATTGTCCCGAAGCTTTGTATCACTAACGATTATTTTAGTATTAATTAAAACGAAAAGGCCCAAGTCTTAAATAATAACCACTCTTATCTTATACGTTTTGATGAGCTCATCCTTTTTCCTAGTGGTTTTGCAATGTAGCATTATGCATCTCCTGCACTTCAAACGACTTCTTTCTCATCGTCTAGTTTTATTTTAATTTTACTTTACTCATCGATCTTTTTGATAAAAAAATTCTCATCATCATCTTGGTTCTTTCGCTTCGTTGCACTTCCATTATTATTACCACCACGTAAAAGATATTACATGGATCAAAGTTAAGCTCGAGGGTATTGTTGGCACGAAGAAAAATCTGTGAACACTCCTGAGAACTTCTCCCACACGTTGTATGGGATATCGAAAAAGACACGCGTCAGAAAGTCATTATCTTAATCGTGTACCATAAATGAACCCTTAAGTTCGATGGCATTGCACAAGAGAAAGTCAACTATGTATATTGTATAAAAATGTGTTACGATGATGAAAAAGCTTTCAGCAGACTTGAATCTAGATAAGCTCAAAGCCTCCTTTATCATTTGGAATATTAAGATCCCTCAGCACAGCAGATTCATTGACAATCAATTTTTACTAAAATCATCTCTACATCGTAGCAATTTTTTCATTTGATCTTTTCACAAATATTCGGGATCTTCTTAATTGTATCGTATTTCTAATGTATTCGGTTTGGATGCTTGAAACAATACATTCGTAAGCAAAATCAGATCCCCAGAGAAGTAAGAAAATCGGAAAAAGAAAACGCGCCCAAGCATAATGAATTAAAATGTTATGATGTAAAATTCAAATTCATTCATAATTTAATCACAACTCACAAGACAGTGGGTTGTGTTGCCTTCATTTTATACATAAATGCGAAATAAATACGGAATTATTCATTATAATAGGGAATACGAAATTAGTGTAACAAACAGTCTACAATGTATACATGCTTACTCATTTAACTGCAGCACTTTTTTTAAGCCTTCTATTCCATTCATTCAAAATTGCTAGAGATTTTATATAACTCATTGTCAGTGAAAATTGCTGAGTTTAGTTTATATATGTATTGTTTGATTGACTAATAAAATCATTTTTTAACTTAATAGCTCCCAAGCGAATGCTCTAAGTAAAGAGAAAACAACAACAAAAAACTTTTCAAGCATCAATATATGAATACATACAACGATAAACTAATGTGTGTGTTAGAAAGATGAATCACCTTCGTATGAAGTAGAAAACATCATTTTCATCCTCGAAATACGATTAGAGTCAAAAATTGCTTTTGCTATCCTAAAATACAAAAAAGACGCCTTCGCTTTACGCAGAACGGAAGAAAATACGGCGCTTGATTGACTGATAAATGATTTTCCTGGACTGATAAGTTTACCAAAACACGAATGTTCTGTTTATATAATTATTTTTTCTAAACATTTCCAGCACACCTTTATCACAACAACAAGTACCTATCACCAAAAGGCACAGAAACATCGTCCGTGACTCTCTGAAAAGAAAATCGCATTCGCCTTCTTTCGTCGTTCCGTATTCTGTTAAAATTCAATAGTTTTTGTTAGACTCGCTTCGTCAGTATATCTTATTTATTTTCCTTCGCTTCTTCCTGA
>JAQFXM010005109.1:0-15629 GCA_034693345.1 Entomobrya multifasciata
ACTTTGTTCAAAAGCTCAAACTGGTTTTTCTTTTTACTAAAGGTAAAACGTGTACCTGCAATTTGTGGGGACATTTGGTTGGCTTGAACAACAGTTTCCAAGAAATTTGTAGATACAACCATTTTTCTATTTTTAAAGTTTCACTTGTGTCTTTATTGAATTCTTAAAGAACAATGTCATGAAAGCGTTTATACTAACCCAATTGAATTATTCTCTAAATTTAATATCAAACTTGTTTTTTTTGTACGTAAACTTTGATATAATCTATGTTTATTATGTATTTTGCTAAATTATATTGACAAGATACATATTTTATTGTTTTGATCGCAGATAATTTACTGACAACCGGATTGTTATGACTGTTGTAATTAACGATCAAATGTTAATGGTTATGGTAAAGTTGATAATGTTAGCATAACTTATGTAAAACCGACTTTTGATCTTAATTTTACTAAAATTAATGTTTATCAATAATTAATATAACTTTTGAACTATATATTATGCGATGAGTAGAGCCGATCTATAACTGGCACAATGTTAACACGTTTGTCTGAATAGTTATGTTTGTAAATCATTTGACTTTGATAATATTAGCCCAGTACAATTCCACTGCTTTTATGGAAACTTACATATAGCGTATTTAACGATTATTTGGGACGATGATTGAAACTAACATAAAATGTCACGTTTGACCATGAAAACACAAATATGAAATATTCGGTTGACTTGAGTATCAAAATAACATTTAGTACTTATTTTACAGACTAATCACATATTCAAACAAATTTTCATGTAAATCTGAAAAAAAACTGATAATTTATTCTAGACTTATATATGTCTAGGTTAATTTCGATAAATTACACTGTCATCAACACCGTTACGCTGTGCATATTATTTAAAAGATTATATAAAACTAAACATTTTTGTATTTTATCAAAGTAAAATATCAAGTTGTATGCTTTAAACATAATTTACTCTAATTATCTCTCAGACACTTTCTCAATTACATTGTTTTAACTTTATTTTGACCAATATATTTTGACATGGAATATTTTGTCTATAGACGAAACTTTTCCACAAAAACTATGCTTCCAAATTTATGCAAGAATAAATAAATTTCTAAATTTGCAACATAAATGTTCAATATTTCTACTTGGCTTTATTCTTATCTTAAACATCCTATTTTCAAAATGGTCTCCGATGTGGGCAGAAATGGTGGCCATTGAACTGAAATATTTTTATGCGACCATTCCCATTTGGTTTGACTACATTATACACACAATAAGATAATCATCTGCGTTTGCATCACGCACAAATGTAGGTAGCAAACTCCTAATGCAACCTTTATAACCAGAAGGGTCACAAAAATTTAGTTTAGTAAATACACAAGTCTCACGTTTTCTCCTTTATAAGCGTTTTATTTCCCTTGGTTTCCTCACAGGAAATTGGAATAGGAACTTGGTCCCAACTGGCTATATATTTTATTTTAAATGTAGTCAAAGTCACATAAAAATACTATCCACGAAAAAATCTAGGCAAAAAACATAACAGACAAAAAGGTTATAATGAAAACGCATAGAACATATATGATTTTTTAAAACTTTCTCTTTATTCTGTAGAAAGTCTGGGTACACGCATATGTCTGAATGATTTTCCCACGTTCACGTTTCACGTTTACCATCTCACAGAAAAATTGACCGTGCTAGAAATATTCTTAAGTAAGTATGGCTATGAAGCTATTTCAAACGTTGGGAAAAACTACAGCTTACTCAACTTTGACTCAAGTCAAGAGAAAACAGTTGGTTCAGTGAATAGTGCGTGTGAAGATTTCTTAAACGAAAAATGAAGACATGCTTTGAAAATCTCTTGAAACTGTAGTCTGAAAAAAATAACCGAAGCTGACCACCAATATTTCACGTACATCACTTTACATTTTTTTGTGTGTGAAGGAATAAAAAGACTTGATGTATTTTCCTGTCTGGATCACTGACAGCTTCGTTTTTTTTGAATGTTACGTATGATATAAGCCTTATAAAGTATGATATAAGGAAAATTGATGCATAGAATATAATATAGAGTAAATATTTTAAATGCAACGTATGTAACGTTATATCTTTTAAGAAATATAAAAAAATCCGAAAATAAATTTTATGGATTTGAAAGTCTGCATGAAATGAAAATTTCTCTTGTTTAAAACGATGATCGATAGAAATTACTTTTTAAAATGTGTGATGTACAGATTTTCCTTTAAAAAATGGCCGCTATAAAATGGTCGTGTTTTCAGGATTAACTTAATTGAATACTTGCTGTTGACAAATTGCTCACTTGCTATCTAAAATCTTCAGCTTTTTCAAGTTGTCTTTTGACTCTTCCTTTTTCGACATTTATTAATTTGCAGGACGCGTTTATAAAGAAAAATAAACTAGCTCATCAGTTTAGCTTAAAAAATCTTAAGCCACTCAGCTTTTCCTCTCTAGACATTCCTATTGTTTTGACTATATTTCAGCTACATGTATTTCTACGCTTTATATTCCTTAAAAGTGGTCTAAATACTCGTTTATTATAAATGAGTTTCATTTTTGAGCTGTAGTTGCTTTAAATTCCAAATCTCTTTAAAATGATGTTGGTGGATTTAAAATAATCATTTTTGAAAAAAATTCGTGCCATTTATCAGACTTAGATATTCACATAATCGTACTTAAATATTGTAATTTTCTAAGGCAAGTTTACCAATTGTCTTAAAGTGAAAGTCGTGGATTTACAATTGCTATATTTTATTATATAAAGTAGCGATTTAGCTAATTTATTATCAAAATTCCAAATAAATTGCAGTAATTTTAGACATAGCATATGCAGGCCTTATTATGCTTTATAAATAGTACTTTCGAACCATACTTCGTTAGTAATAATGTATCCAAAAATGGTATAATAGTTGAGCTTTTAGGTAATAGTACATAATATATTGCAACATAAATTTGACTTAAACATGCATTTCTTCAAATTTCCCTATTCATACTTTCATTTCATGTCAAAGTCCAGTAAAATTTGAGAAGGGGAAAAGAAAATGCTACATTATCTTAACAAAGAGTACACATGTAAATTTTCAGAAAACCGGCCATCTAATTATTTCTTACCATTTTTAGTGAATCAAATGAAAGCTACATTTTCAAAACATAGCCAACTCTGCCACAACTTTAGTCTTTAAATTACTTCTACTCATTTTTTTCTTCTCTAAATGAGTTTTTTATTACTTCCAACACTTGATTTCCATTATTACAAGTTATATAACTACCACGTAAACAACACGCATTACAGTCATAAAACTCATTATTGCCATTATCAGCCATGCCATTCATTTAGAAAAAAAAGAAAACCACGTCGTTGGTCCATTAGGTATACATGAAAACATATGTGGTATACATTAGATGTGCAATAAAACGCATTGTTATATTTGAACAACAAAAAACATGACAACGGTTCATGTTCAACACATTTAATGTGCCAAGTTTTCTCAGATTTTAAGTGAAAGGCATCAAACCCATACAAACGTTGGAAGAGTTTTATTCATTAAAGCTGTTGTAGTAAAGTAGTCCACTTGTGTTTTCTGTCTAAAGAAAATAAAATGAAAAAAAACATACTTGACGATGATGATAACGAGGGACATAATGAGTTTTTCTATTCATTATCCAACATTATATTATTTTGATTATTTTCTCTCAAAAAATAAAGTATCCTTTTCTAAAAGCATTAAAAATAACTGTACTGAAAATAACAGCTATAATAGCATCAAAAAAGTTCTAATGTGGTTGTTTTGATGTAATTTTTTCTGACAAAAGACGTGTAATTTTGGCAACTTTTATTTGTTCAAAACGCAACGTTTTTACGTAGTTGCTCCTTGTTTACAAGCTTTCCAAACAGAAATAGAAAATTGTCACTCGTTTTTTGTTAATGTTGTCCAAAAATAACACAAAGTGAATAAAGAGCCCATTAAAAAAGGGTTCAAATGGCATTTTAGCTGTAATCAAAGTGATAATGTCTGACAGTTCTACTTTCTAATTTCTCTTTACAGAATTACGCGTATATGAAATATATTCACTAACTTTGTGTAATCCAAATATGTTTTTTTTTTATAAAAGCTTATGTTATTTTGGTGAAGCATCTTGTCGTTTTGATTATCGTCACTTTATGTATCCAATAGGCCATTTTTGGAGTTGTTATTGCTGCTATAAAAATATTCTGTTTACTAGTTTTTTGTGTTTTTCTAAGTACTCTTTTCACATTTTTAGCAGATTTTTATTGCAGAAAAAATGAGAAAGTGAATGATTTTATGAATTTATATTTTGAATGCGGATGTACATAATATATTTGACCCTAATGCTCTATTCGCTTTAATACGCAGAATAGCCATAATTATATTCACTGCATAATTGTTATTTGTAGCAAATAATTTGGATTATGTAACTTATAACGGCTGCTTACATCATTATCAAATTGGTTTATGGTGAAAGCGTTTATTTGGGAACATGCTTTTGCATAATACACTATTTATTTTACTTGATCTTGTAAAACCTGAACAAAATTAGTATACATGTTTATAAATAATTGGAAAACTTAGAGGCGTACTCTACTTGTCAAAAACGCAATTTTGAGGTAAATTTATTCAAGTGTTTACTCTAAATGGCTGGATAAACCACAATGTGACATCGAACAAGAAAAAGGAAGTCGTTCTCATTATATATAATCTAAACCACTAGAATAGTAATATCGAAACCAAGTTTATTTTGATTATAATAAAAAGGTATGCTCTTTTATAGAATTTAACACTTGTATACTTTACAGAAGCGTAAATTTCTCATATAATTTTCACCAGATCATCATTAGCAGAACATTTCACGTAGAAAGAAAAATTTCCCTTTCAGGTATTTTTTTGATGTGACAAGTTGGTTAGGTTTATGGGTTTTGTACGTGTAAGTGTTAACCGTATTGCTCGTGCTCGTAAGTAATATGGAGATCGCTTGTGGTGTCGACTTGAGAATATATTATTATTCATATGACTTTTTCTGTTGAATTTTTTTTCCGTCGGTTGGGTTTTTTGTCAAAAACTTTTTTTTGGCACAAGTACTGCATAAAAATGCTTAGGATAGCCAAAATTATTAGCATATGCGTAGTTTGGGTTTGGTGCCAAGAAAAAACACATTGAAGTAGAATTATATGCATATGTTTCTCTTTTTAGTAGATAGATAAATCACTGTGTGGGAAAAATGAAAAAAGTCGATATCATCTAGAAAGTTTTACAAAAGAAAAGGTTGTGGTTGTAAATATAGTAGTGGTTCAAATATCGGTAAAATAAGTTATAATTGTAGGAAAATATATAAATATACTTTGTATATCAGTTTACTTTGAATATATATTTTAAAGAATAAAATGATAAAAAATTGGGAATGGAGTACAGTGCATACAAAATTTCCATATAATGTTTCTTCGGATTTGGCATCCTAGTCATTCGAACTTTTGTCCTATTTTTAGGGTACAACTATGTTGGGTATTTTTTTGGGTTGAATAAACTCCATCAAAAATATATCCTTGATACGTGTACTATGTTTTTTCAGATCCGTTTGAGTACCAAACTCTGATACCTTACTTGAGTGTCAGCAGTTTTTTTGGTGAAAGATCTGGTGGAAAAAAAAGAACACATTGTGGGATGACATGAAAAAAAATCGAAACATGTTTTTGGCAAAAAAATATCAGAACGAAGCTGAACAGATCAAAAATGAACTGGACAGAAAAGCAAGCCAAAAAAAGATGGAGTTTTGTAATATGTGTACAAATATAAGTTTTATATAAATAGTTATTTAAGTAATAAATATAGTGGAAGTGACAATTTTTGTTAAAATAAAGCCAATATTTATTACGCGCTGATTTTATAACATTTTGGTTAACTTTAATTTTAAATCGATTATACAGATAATTGTTAAGTGTTCTATACAACAACAAAATATCAAAATATATGTTCGAATTAACATTTAAATCCGAATTACTACCATATTACCATTAAAACCAAAATTCGAGTTTAAAATAGCCTGTTTTTAAGTTTATTTAAAGACCTCCAGAACTAGAGATCTAAATGTATGTATATTTTATATATATGTGTGTCGAAGAGAATGATAACAGATTCGAATATGCTAAAACGTCTAAAGCTTGGTGTATCAATGTGCTACAGAATCGACAAGTCCAACCCCACTTGTTTTTTTCTCGAATTGGTGGTATCATTCGAAAAAAGTAGAACGTTGGCTGCAAACTAGATCTAAATTCCAGTGTAAAACCTGTGGTTAAACCGACCTCCAAACAACGTTTTATGGGATCGTAAAACTAGGTTTAATTTTATGAACTGCTGCTGCTTTCTCTCTACTTTATCCAGAGATCCACTACCACCAGTTTACTTACATCGCATCGCATTGTCAGCTAAAACCCGCTTACCCGTTTTTTGTCTGGAAAGTCTGATGAGATGACTACATGGTTGTAAAAATGTGCGTGTCGTTCGTTCTTGTGTTGTCATCGTCATCGCCATAGTCGTCACGGTTGAATGAGGCAATATGTATGGAATGCGAGAGACTACAATGCTGGCAGTTGTTGTATTTTTAATGGCGTACTAAACCCTACAGAAAATGTTCTCACCTCGTTTCACTGATGACACTAAAACTCTATCTACTGCCTCTGTCTAATAATATATTGTAGTATCGTAGGGTCGTTCAGAGGAAAAAAATGCGGGAGTTGTGTGGGTAGTTTGGTGTGTATGGTCGTAAAGATTATTTCGTTTGTTGGGTTCGTTATATTTCGAAAATGGAACATGGTTAGAAAAGTTAGTGTCTAGGAGTTCATTTTTAAAGAAACGAGTCTCTTGTACCTAGTTTAGTAAATACAACTTAGAATAATATGTGAAATGCTGGATAGTATTTGCTGCCCAGACAAGATGGTTTTCAACAAAATACTTTTCTCTTTTTATGAGCATCGCCAGACCAATAAGACAAACAAGTATTAAAATAAAAGAGGATGGTCATAGTCATAACTTTACATTATATTACTATAAGAATATTTATGTATTTTAACGAATAATATAATGACTTACCGTCCAAATCACTTTAAATGTCTCTAATAAAACGTCAACAATACAAAGGGTATTGCTAAACATACTTTGTACGCAATTTCTTAGTTTTATTGACTTGTTTTGTGGATTCGGTCATTAAAATATAAGTTTGTCAACGAACAAAGTTAGAATTTCAAAATAAAATGAATTTTTAATATATGTTGGTCAATATAACCAATCAATGGTTCTAAAACAGTATTTCAAGTAAAAATAATTTATGCATTATGATAAATATGTGTTGTTTTATTTTGAGTTTTGCCCGATTTCTGAGATCAAACGACCAGTATTAACTGTTTAACAGAGTAGTTATGCTGAAAACTTCAAAAAACTGATGTGGTGAATTGCGTTTTGGGGTAGTTTCTACTTTCTACAAAATTAAAGATTGTTTTAAGATTTTTTTTACCAATATTGAAGTATTACGACGAAATTTTAGTTCAAGCAAAGAAATAATTTTGACATTCAATCAATATTAGATTAAGGCTACAAGACAGTTTTTTTCTACATATTTTTAAACGAAATGCAAAAGAAAATTAAGAATATATGCGATGTGTTTTCTTCATTTGTTGTACAAAAGATGCACAAATTGTGAAAAGAATTTTTAATTTATTTATACATATTACTAGATTAGTGCAATATATATTTATAACCCAGCAGCATCCTTTTCAAGAAAAAAGTGTTTATGAACTAAAAACTCGACAACTTTAATCATCTCAAAACCCTGCGTCTCCCTTTTTCTCTCTCATTATTGCCACTACAATACATAAACGCTTCGTATTTTTATCTCCCGCTTCATTTTTAATATAATAAAATTGCGTCGTGTGCAGCTCGCTCTCTCTTTCTCTTAATATTAACTCCAAATTTTGCTTTCATCTTACATAAGCCGCCTTAAAAAGCTTGGACTTGTCAACGTGCCTTTGTGAAAAAAACGTTTAATTTTACACGCGCTTAATTTTATTCCCTAGATATTTACGCCTTAAAAATATATATTTTTATGAAAAAAGGCGACGCAGTTTTTGAGCGAAAAAAAACACGTCATTAAAATAGAACGACGGAAAAGGAAAATTAAAAATGTCGTGGTTCGTTTGAACAAAGTGTTTGTCCTAATTTCCTTCGCTGCTTGTCGATAACTTTATATTATTTAATACGAAAAGAAAAAAAACGTCAGGTACGTCAATAATAATTTTAAATGAAAAAATAAACTCTAGGGAACATTTTTAATAATTTTGAGTCATTTTTAGCAAAAATTCTGGTATATTTCTGTTTTAACGATGGTTCCAATTTACTAATGAAAAATATACGTTTGGGCACAAAGTTTTTGAAGAACGTTCTTTTTTTTGGTGTACGAAGACGTATACGCCCACGCAAAAACATTTAAAAAGAAACGAAAACATGTTTCGACTTTGAGACATGTTCGGTGACACGACACAGTAGCATGTTTTCCTGTTGACAATTTAGACTTGTTTTCTTGGTTGTCACGCCGGAGACAAGAATATCAGTAGAATCTCAAATATTAGATTTCCTCTTTTCCCGAAACTAAAACTTTGCTTTCCGGTTTATTGGAGATGCCGACAGCGTGACATTGTCTTCTCTTGAAAAACAAGCGGAGTTGACATGACACAAGTTTTAGTCGACCCACTTATTTTTTTCTTTTTGAAAGAGGACAAACAAGTAAAAAGGGACAGATGGAAAGGAAGGAAGGAAAGTGTTTTGCAATCTGTTTCACTCATTTATTTGCTACGTGACTTGAACAAGAGAATAAGTATGTAAGGGTGAATGAATATCCAATGTTTGTACTAAATTTAGGAGATGTAGAGATATATATATATATATTGCTTCAAATTTGGTACAATGTTCTGAGTACTAGGCTTAGAATATCAATATATTTATGTAGTTTGTCTAATGAACCGTTTGATTAGGCTTAACAAAATACGCGGTAAAATTAGGGCTGTCGAATTATTTCATTAGTGACTTGACTTCATCCTGGATTCTACGAACATCATAAACAATCAGCAGATAAAATATAAAAAACTTTGTAGGCTTACTTTATTCGGAGAAAATATGTTACTAAATACTATAAATTATTACCTTAATGACGCAGAGAAAAGTTTTTAAATGAGTCTAAAATATTTACTAAGAAAAATAAATGCACGTATGTATAACTTCATACTTTATACTATATCAAACATTAGATTTATATTATTTACTTTACCAACAAGTTTTAAATATTTAAGAGATAGACTAATCGTGTGAAGCTTCACAAAGTTCAAAAAAATGTTGTTTGGAAATAAAGCCAATTAAGTTGCTTGAAGAACTACCCACGCCATTTAAACAATTAGACAGGAACGGTGTAGAGGAAAGTGTTAATGAACTAACAGACAACCTGGAAAAAAATGAAACTTGCTTTTAGTCGAGTTGCACCAATTAGTTTACTTTTCTAATAAATTTGTGTTTCTGCTTTTGGATTTTGACTTGTGTTCAGGAATGAAGTACAAAAGTATGCAACATTGTTGGAAAACTGAGACAGGTTAAGGAATTAGTGTGGTTTGTGGTCAGGGAAATTTACTAGCGTACAAAGTACTACAACAAATACAAAGTTTTGGAATGTTATATAAGTTAACGACGTACATGTACCTGTATTCGAAAATACGTTTTTTGGATAAGTTGTATATATTCGAGTAAAAAAAGAACATTTATTGCGTGTGTGTATATCATGGTCACGCTATAAAGTAAGCAGCTAAGATAACTTGAGGAAACTTAAAATCCCTTTAGGGAACATGCGTTTCGTTACACTAAAACTTAACGTTACACGAATGAGAAATACGAATAAATGTTTTAGAAACGTCACTCAAGACATGCAACTAATCGCAGCGTCATTTATCATATGTAATTTCCTTTTTTGCTTATCACATTCCAATGTATTGCCCTCGAATTTTTTTATCAGCTAAATTTCAAGTAAAAAATGTAAACAAGGTGCGTGTTAAAACAGAAGTGATTACTGTGAAATGCGTGTGCACACATGTTCAAAATTCTGCATTAGCAAAAGGTTAACATTGCTGTAAATGTCTTAAGAGTGTTGTTATTAATGACGTTGTTGACTTACAAAAAAACAACAATGACCATTCCGTGTAAAGTATATGTGCACACATTTAGCAAAATTATCATGCAACTTGAGCAAAGCTTCCATGCATGTGTAAATCAGGTAGCTTGAATGCAAAAGTAGATTAAAAGAAAAAAATATTTACCAAATGTTTCTCTTTTTGACAAGCTTGTTTTTGTAAAAGTTTTTTTGAACTGTTTTAATTACGTAATTACGTGCGAAACGCAAAATGGTATATACTGAAAATGTTGAACAAAGTTTGTAGAAAACATGAGTGTAATTTGTCACAGTCCCATATTTTCTTCAAAACAAATATAATTTTACGTACTAAACTTTGTACAAAAAACAATTCGATTCATGAAACTTGTATATCTAATGCAAAGTTATGTTTGGAAAAGCGAGTTTTACGTTTTTCATGTCATATCGTATTCAAAACTAGAAAACATTTGGAAAAGTGAAAGTTTTTCGTATTGACCAGTCTGTATACAATTTTTTGTAATCATTGATCTAAAAGTTGGGTTTATGTTTTTGTTTGTTTTGTTTGGTTTGTTTTGCGTCGTAATAAAAATGTGAAGTTTGGTGTCAGGTTATTGAGTGGCGTAAATGTACAAAATTTCTGAACAGTGTGACCTTTTCTGTTATAGTTCAATTTTGTTTATTTACTCTACAGTCATTAGTAGTTACTTTGAAACTTCTTAAAACAGTTACGCGCAGGAACCTTCAATTTTATCAAGAAAATGTAAGTTGACTGTGCCAAAGTTTTACTTAATTTTTTGACCAGTTTGACATGAAATCTAAAAGTTACTCAAGCTTGACTGATGGGACAACGACAACAACAGAACTAGGTCATGTGACAAAAATGAAGTCAAAAGAATCAAATATGAGTGAAGTGTTTTTAGAAAACAAAAAATGCTCAGGGTTATGAAACACGTCATGAAAGCATAGTTCGTAAACAGATTTTTCACGCTGTACCTTTCACGCGTCTTTATATGTACATGTATGTAACGCGTTTATAAAAACTTTCGCATGTGTCCGATATTTTTAGGGAAAAGACGGCCGTGATTACAGTTGATTTACCTGAAATTAAATAAAAATTGGTGTCGAAGCGATTTACCGAAGACGTTTTAACTTAACGTTAAATCATGATTTAGATAATTGTTATAGCAAACCCACCATTTTATTAGAAGTGGTGCATTCACTTCCGTACCAATATTTAAGCTCGTTCAAGTTGGACTTGTCTACGAAAAATATATTTCTAACGGTTTTGCTACATTAATGTCTAGCTGCTTATGTCTTTAGAGAATAAATGGACTTGCATGTATATTTCTTCGACATGCATTAAATTATAGAGAATGCTCTCCATAATTCTCTTTGAAGTGCACATACATCCTTAACTTTCACTGCTTTTAGGATGAGAGAAGAAGCGAGTGAAAAGGATGAATTAAATAAATACATAAATACACAAATGAAATGGTCACAGACTGCAAGTTACGGTTTTAATTTCACTAAAAGCTAGGACGCAGCCCTAAAATTGTAAGAGTTAAGAGACAAGTAGATTATACTAGTATTAAAAATTTCAGCCTGTAAATACAGCTCTGTTTGCTATTGAATCGAGTAGAATTAAATAATTGTCAAAGAAATGCATTTACGTTTAAAAAGAATTTATGCTGATGTTGACAGATTTATACAAGATAATACTATTTTATACACTTATCCAACTAGTTGGTCATAAATGATTACATTTACTTTAACTAAGCGTTACCACTCCAAAATGTAAATTTATGTAAAATTTTGTCAGGAATACATTCCAATATTTTTAAACAAGCTGTCGTTTTGTTCCCCTTGGTTATCAACCAGCAATTCAATTTATGCGTGTGGTAGACAACTTGAATGCACTTCTTACCGCCCACTCTCCCCACAATTTATAGCTTGCTAGATATAATCAAAGTAATTGAAGACAATAATCGTAATCACAATTCACAATCATTTGTATTTCAAAGTAAAATCAAAGTTTTCCTTGCCCAATATACTCATTGTAAGACAAATCCCACTATGTTTTTATTGAGAAAAGGATGTAAATTCCAACAATATGAGCAGTCATGGGGGAAATTCTGGTGAAACGAAAGTAAAACGAGACAAGTACAAGTTATTTGAACGAGAAACAAACACGTAAAACGTAACTATACATATTGTATTTTCAGTAGTATAAATACTAAATAATCTTAAATGTTTTCTGTTAAAGGTAACCTTGTTTACAAATATGTGATCAAAATATTGCTAAAGATAATTTCAGGTAAAAACAAATTAGTAAACTATTTTAACCAACTGAAATTTTAACATCCAAGCTTAACAATTTAATATGGGCGTTCTCGATGGTGTTCATATGCAATTTGTTTTTTTTTTCGAATTCTTTCTCACTATTATCTTCTCATACATTATTCCAATTTGTATACCTCAAAATTCTGAAAACTTTTCACACTTGTGCATCCTCCCACAACCTTGTTTGATTTCATTCTCCACTGAAACTTTTCCCTGTAGCCAGTCCATGAAAAAACTTTTCATGTAGTCTGCTCGTGTAGAAATTTATTCTGTGGTGCAATACGTACGGGTGATGATGACAATGAAGTGTGATGTAATTCCAGTTGTTCCAGCTCTAGACCCTGATGTTACCCTTATAGTTTTACCACCATTTCTCTTATTTTTATTTCCCAAGAGATTCTCACATAAAAAAGGGGAAGAATTCCAGTTTTGAGAGAAAGTGGTTACGTGTTATCGTATACGTGGGATTCGAACATACAGGAATGTGTTATTTTTCACCCTGTTTTGGTTAAAACTAGAAATAATGCTTATAAAATAGTGAAAATTGTATTTAGTAAATTTGCTTGACTTTAACGTCGTTGACCTAAAAATTAAAAAAAATTGTAAATTTGACGGATTTTAACGGCGTTGACCCAAACTGTTAAAAATTATGTTTTTTAAATTAGCTTGAATTTACCGTCGTTGACCCAAACAGTTTAAAAAATTTATATTTTTGATGTTTCTTTTAAAAGTGTTTCTTAAATCAACAAATTTTTGTAATTATGGATTTTTTTACATATTTAATTTATCAAAATACGTTTGTAGCATATTATACTACTGAAAAAAGTAAAATGGACTTTTCGCTAAAACATCATTTTCGAGAAAAATATTTTCTGCTTGTTTAACTTTCTATTCTCGTACTGTGCATTTATAAACGTCAAGAAAGGAGACTAAAATAAGCTTGAGAATTTGAGATTAAGAGAGGAGCCAATTTGTCATTTCTTGTCACAAGTCATAATTTCATTTGAGCAACCCATTTTTAAAGCACATTGTAACGTTATATCATAACGTTAAGTGGTGGTAACATAAACCGGCAGCTTTATTTTGAAAAATAAAGTCGAGTAGAATAGAAAGTGGGGTGAAATTTGGGAAGATCGTAGGCTTGGTTTGGTCTTCCATTCTCAAATTTTTTCAAGCCATTATATTTTTCACTGTGCTTGTAACCTTAATCCACAAATATATTGCTGATGCTGATGCCTCGCAAAAAAATTGGGCGATGTGTTGTGTGTGCAAAATAAGCCAAGTGTATATAGAACGCTAGAATATTTTTAGAGAGATGGAGTGCAAAGTATAATGGTAGGAAAAGAGGGTCTGTGAAAAATATAAGGGATTTAAATTTTTTGGCTTCGAGTATGAAATATCAGAAAGGCTGAAAGGGTATTATGTAGTTTATATAGAAGAGGGTTTTCTGGATGTGTGTTTGGCTTGTGCAAGCCAAATAGGTTGACCTAAAAAAGGGAAAGAAAGAAAATGATATTGACATAAGCGGTGAAAGTAAAGTGAAGGTTATTCAAGCATAGCCAACTTGTATTTAATGTTAGGAGGATATGAGTGTTAAAATTATTTGTGTGTATATAGTATGGAATATGAAACTTATACAAAAAATTATAGGTATACAATTTTGCAATGTTCAAAAAGTTTTATATGTATTACTTCGATTATGTGAGGAATTAAAAGTTGTATGCTTTTTGACTTATAATGACGTCAATGAAAAACTCAATCAATTCTATGAAGTGTAATATAGTTTGAAAAGGAGCTAAATTGTGTTACGAACTATCAGACAAAAGTTTGTGCCTAACTTCATAAACGTCTAAATCGGTCTTTAAGGTAGTATTTATGTGTCTTTATATTCGCTTTATATACAATACATATCCCATTCAGTATTAAATTTATTATTTTACTTTCCTTCAAAATTTATGACAATTGCTAAATTTACAAAACATCCGTTTAATCATATATTTGTATTTATTTTCTCTTTGTGTTTTTGCCAAATATATGTTTCTTTGTTTGTTAAGCTTGTTTAACTGTATTGCAGGTCTACTGTCTTATTTGGCAGTAGAATAATTATGAAGTAAATTCGGATATTTTTATGTGTGGTGTGCAAAACAATAAAGTGTAAAAATGGCAAGAAAAGGGAGGTTTGTCAGTCCAATTATGAGTATATTTTAAGCTTGAAATGCAGAATAGAACTAACGTTCTTTTACAGATTTTGGCAAAAAAGAAGACAATATCATCATCATCATACAACAATACAATTACAATGCATACTACACTATATCATAGCATAAGCCTACAATACACATACATTTCAGCGTAACAAGTTGTAATAATGCAACGATAATAAGAAATACATTGTCAGGTGAGAAAGGTGTATTCATACAAGATAAAATACAAAAAGAGGTAAAAGGGTTAAACGTTATCTAATGGTCATTCTCAATACAGTATGCCGTAAAATAATAGAAAGAAATAAACACCAATAAATATTTCGGCAGTCAATTCTACTCATTCACGTTCTCCTGGACTTCGATAAAGTTCAATAAGATTTTTTCTGCGTCGCAAACAAACAGGCTGCGCATTGGATTGGCTTAGAACACTTTCAGATTCTAATGGCCTTGGATAACGTGTGAAGCTTCATCAGTTATATTAATTGCGTGAAAAGTGCGTTATGGGTGATTTTTTAAATAAAATTGCTAAATTGTGCTCGACACGAATGAAACCGTTCCAATTTTGTCGTTTTTGCAATATTTCATCTATAGTTCGACGATTCGTTAAAATACGTACATGTGTAAACCATTTTTTCTGTAATTTCTTTTCACCAATTTTTTTGTGCATTCGACTTAATTTGGTTCACTATATTGCATTTTAAATCATTTTTATATTGCTTCGACTTCCCCATAGCAATCGTTTCAATCCAAACGCGATCCTCAACTAGCATGAAACTCAGCAAAAAGAAACTCCGGAAAATAATAAAGATGTGATTATGATCGTAATAACGATATGGCCATGAAAAAAGGAAAAGCCGACAGACCA
>JAQFXM010005110.1:0-15628 GCA_034693345.1 Entomobrya multifasciata
GGAAAACTCAACACATGGACAATGTATACACACAAAAAACTTAACTGCAAAATAATGAGTCGATTTGTTCCTTTCGGCAGTAATTAAGAACAAAATGGATAGGCACATAATACTTAAGTGTATATACAAAATGGAGCG
Organism: Entomobrya multifasciata; assembly: GCA_034693345.1. Classification (NCBI taxonomy): domain Eukaryota; kingdom Metazoa; phylum Arthropoda; class Collembola; order Entomobryomorpha; family Entomobryidae; genus Entomobrya; species Entomobrya multifasciata. Next base: position 139 of record JAQFXM010005110.1, read on the forward strand.
ACCAGTTAAGCTGTTTCGTGCGTGGGTATGTATTTTTAATTGAACAATTTCTTATTTTTATGTTGTTGTTCTACTTCAATAAACAATTTAGATATTTTTCATCGATTATCCAGAATGTCAGAATCCAACTTTAATTGTGATAAACTGTACACATGTATAAGCTTAAAAAAACTAATTTAATTTTCTTTAATTAAGTCGGTAGTAAATCTGCAATGTAAATGGATGTCTCGTGGCGTCGCGTAAACATGTAGTCTCGTCTCGTCTACTAATTTCCTGTCGATCAAGACCTAATCAGATTATGTGAGCATACTTTGAAAATTTCGGTTACATAAAACAACAAGGCTAGAATATACATAATCTAGTGGATAAGGCAATATCTCGATTACAAGCAAGGTTACTCATATACAAGGTCAATAACAGTATATATATTCCTTCATAAAACCCACTTGCCATTTTATTGCTTTTAAAGGGCTCATAAACCAAAACTACTTATCTCATTGCCAGCTTTAGTTTAGAGCTATCACTTGAGATCAACATCAACCTTGGAATACATGTTTTTTCTTTATATTTTCCTTTTAAAAGTACGCTCTAAATTGAGTATAAACATAAAAATGTATGTGCATAGCCATGTTTTATGCGCCCATATTAAGGATAATGACAGCATTTCAAAATTCATTACATTCGTGTAATCTAATATTAGTATGCCTCATGTGTACCGTCACAACAATTCTGCAGGGTAAAAACCTTGAGCTGATCCTCACTTACACTTGCACTGAACTATTAAAATGTTCAGGACATAGTACGTATTGTATATATTCTCTAATTATAATTTTATTTTTTTAAACTATAATAATCAGCAAATGTACGCCAATCACTCTCATAGTACGCCTACATATTGAAAGTATACTTACCAGCATGCTTTTTTTGTCAGTATAGTATTTTCCCTTGTGACATGTAACCAGCATTTTTTCAAGGCCACATAAATTACTCCCGGTGAAAGCATCAAGCCAAAACAAAGATAAATTTAGCATCTGCACTTTACGCATCGCAGATCTAACATTACGGCCGAGTGTAACCGGACTCATTATATATTCTCAAGGACGATATTTGTTTTGGACAAAAAATGAGTGTTCCTACAATGATGAAAGGAAAAGAATAATTAATGAGTTAACCTAGAAGTAGTGAGTATTGTAGTTTATGAACTACACACATACACATTTTTTCAAAACGTCAACACTTCTTCATATGCAGCGTCATATTTTAGAGAAGTAAAATGAAGATAGTAATAATATAAAAGGAAAACAAAAGCTAGCATACTTGTGTGTTCTCGATTCTACTTTCATCAGATCATAGCCAAGAACTGAACAAGAAAATGGTTAAACCAAAAAGCAAGATTTCCCTTTGTCTCGAAAAACAGGGAGAGAGTGAGAAGACGAGATTGAGAGAAAAAATTGTACATCAAGAGAAGTTGCTTTGCTGAGTTAATGTGATATGATGATGCATCATGTGTGATGGTGGTTGGTTGGCTTTGGCTGGGCAGAAAAAGCTGGGAACTGTAACAGCGGATGTTGAAAGTTGTTAGCTGCTTCTTGGAAGGGTGCTATTATAAAAAGTGAGGATTCTCTAATATGATGATGGCTTCGGCTTCACTGCTCTTTCTTTGAGTATCATTTTTTCATCTTATTTTTCTTGGTAAGAAGGGGAGCACACTTTTCGTTTATCATGGCGCGACGTATGAAGTATCAGTAGGAAAAATAGAGGTAAGCAATATCATCAGTAAAAATAAGCCTGTGTGTTATGTTATATTCGAAGTAAAAGGGGACTATGTGATGTACCATTTATAAGAATATAATACGTAGTGTAATACCAATGACAAACAGAACAGAAGCATCGTTGGAGCAGAAAAAATAAAATGATATTAGATTTGACTATGGCACTCGCCTTCTTACGATGATGACAATGATGATCATGATAGCCAAGTAAAGAGCCATTTTCAAAGACCCATAATTTGGTGACTGGGTCTGGGCTGGCTGGTTAGAGTAGGAGGGGAACGTGTCGTGCATAGTATCGTAATAATAATACCCAGACAATATGAGATTGTTATTATATACCTCTTTGACTTTTTCTCTTTTGTCAAGTGAAATCTATCCAGTGAATGCATACATGCAAGGAAGCATAAGTACATATGTTTGTGTGTGTGGACTAGTCTCCAGAGATATTTTCCATCAAGTAATAAGGCGATCATATTGTGAGGTAGTGCATGCACTTATATCTCATTACAATCTGTCGCCATACATGCATATGTGTTTGTGTGTCGCTCCGTCTGAGCTGGGGACTTTTGTGAACAAAATGCAATACATATTTTATGGGGCTATGCACTTTATAAAAGGCTCTTCTTATTGATGCCGCCGTCAAAGCAGGAAAAAGGAAGAAAGGAAATAAGGAGAAAGCTAATAACTTTCATTATTAGCCTTATAACTTTCTCCGTGTGTGACTTCAGAGGTAAACTACTTTGCCTCGGCACCATAAAAAGAGAAAATGTATGAGATAGATACATATTGCTCATGAGGCTTGGGAGCAATTTCATAATAATCTTTTTATCATTAAATTATTATTCATTAAAAAGTATTTGTCATCCGAAACCAAAAGGATGTTTACTTCGCATTGAAGGCTTAGTTATACGTGGAAATAATAGCTCATATCAAGAACTGAAGGCAGTGAAGGGCATTGTCATATGTCATTATATATTTTATTATCAGTGTCATAGTCATAAATACGGTCATTATATATTGCTGTTTACTTGTTATTTTGCAGCTGAGTCACTCTAAGCGGATATTATCGTTTCACTGTATCATCAACTGTATCGTTAATGTTAATTTATCACAATACCCATGTATCAGCTAGTTTGCGACGTAGATAAATATATTCAATCACATTAAAGATAAATGCATCAATATATTTTTATCGACAAGGAAGGATCGTCATTCTATCTTCATGGCCGTCATCGAATTAGCAGAAAAGCAAAAATGAATTTTTTTACGTGGCTGTTAACTTTTCTTTCTTTGTTCTTTTCAGTCATGATGTCCATAAAGTAGTGTGAAGAGAAAGGGAAAGAAATCGATTTTTTGTTTTATGTGGAATAGTGACATGGAATTATGTGGTAACAGCTTCTGTCCAAAGCAGCAGACAACAAGGTGAAAGCAGTAGTTAGTTGTGTATTAGTACGAATAGCGTACGAATTCTAAATGACAGGATATTGTAGAATTTTATGAAGATAATGGCAGCTAAGCTGGTACAGTTATAGTACATATATGTATGTTTTTATGTTAACAAATACAACAAAAGGTTGCTGTTTGACTTGGTTTTTAGATGTATATATGGCTTTAATCCTACTACAGATCGTTCATTCACTGTGAGTGCAAAAGTATATAGTAAAATGGGTAAACAAAGTGTGAGCATTTTTTACTTATGTGGGTACTCTTAAAAATAGATGAGGAGTGAAAAGAGAGACAAGTGAGCAAATATTTTTGACAAAGTTGTCATTTATCTCCACACATAATGTACACGTATGTATAATACATACATGAGCACTGCGAAGGGAGCTAGCTACTGTTGGACCTAGGCTGATAAAATATAAATATTTTTGTTTTTGCTTCTTTCTGTTTACTACAAAATGCAGCTAGCTATTCCCGTAGTAGGTATGTCGTACATTATTTTCATAATTCATTCATGATGGTAAAAGGAAGTAAGAGGCTTCGTTTTTCCTCTTGTCATTGAACTCATCATAGTCATTCGACAAGGACAATTCAGTTTATTTCAGCCAGATGAGAACCAATATTATATTCTTGTCAAATATTAGTCATGCGTTGATGACTAAATATTCAGCATTGACTGTGTCTTGATGGCGAATTATCCTTTTGAAAAGGAATTTTGCGTGTATGTACTAAAAACGCAAAAAATACCGGTAAAACTGAATTGTGCACTTTCATAACTTTTGAATATTTACTTGATGTATGTAGTTTTCATTATTAATGCTAAAATGGATAAAATAAACATAGGTTGACGGTATAATGATATACAATAGCCACTAGAACATTTTACAGGAATAGGTATGTCATCAACAGAAAAAAAGAGATTATTAATGCCTTTTCCTTTTGCAAAGTTTGGTCGTGGTGGGTTTCACTACCTTACTATGAAACGGGTTATACCATTCAAAAATAAATTATTTACAGTTGTTGACGAGTTTACTTGTAGTTTTTTTTGGGGAAAATGAAATAGAGTGTGATCAAAGTTGTGCTGTTTTGTAAGCACACAATCAAGTAATTAATGCAAAGCAAATTTAGGTTTTTTTGTCAGCCCACTTTATAGACTTTTAATCGGATTTTGTAATAAAAGTTACAAATGAATTCGCTCTACTTCAAACGAAAAAACAAACGATGGATACCAATTATAACTATTTTTCAAAGTAAACAAAATTCTTTGGGTGTGTTCAAAGCGAAGTTGGCCATTCGAGAAAGCTAAAATAATTATTTGCATGTTAAGTTGAGTATGGACTGGAATGTAACCGGTCAAATTGCAGAACTTTTTCGCTAAATTTTTGATCGATGTAAAAAAAATTATTGTACGTGTAGGTGTGCAATAAGTCAAGGGTCAAAATGTACAAAAAAACTAATGATCCGAATTCAAATATAAAAGAAAATTGCCACAGTAGCAAATTCATGTCCAATGAGGAATTTTCGTGTGTGTTTTTGATGTGTTCATGTAAAAATTATTACGTCTAGACTATTTCTTCGCTTCGGGCATTAATGATACATTAACAATGAGTTTGTGTGGTTTCTCTTGTCGAAAGTTCTACCCAGACATACATACCTTACATACATATACCATCCATTCAGAAGTGTTGTAAACTAACTGTGTTCAGTCTTAAAGCTGTTTAAGGTGTTTTATAACACCGAAAACTAAACATTCTGCATGGAGTAACAGTAATTTGTTAGGAAAATAAAATGTACTTGAATATATTTGTTATTGGATAGAAAACTAATGTGTCACATCTTTAGAACTTCTGCGTCTGTCTGCGTGTTCACCTTTTACTGTACAAGCAATTTGTCGACAAAGTGGGTCTTGGGAACTTTACCAGAAGCCTTCTCAATACTTTTCCATTAGGCTAATCCTATATACAAGTTTCTTTGAATCAACCTTTCAATGCGGTGGAATTTCTTTAAGAAAACTTGTAACTGACCTATAATAAAAATAAGTTTTGAGAAACTTTTCTGATATTGTTATTCTTGATTCAAGCGAGAAAAAGAAAATAACAAAGAAGTACCTGGAGCACTTGATAAATATATTTCAGCATGCATATATATGTATATTGTTTATTTATCTTTTAGAATATCTCTATTTCTACTCAAGGGATACTACATCTAGTCTAGGAAATATAAATGAGCTCATAATAAATGCATGCACATATGTTGATTTTTTAACGAAATAATATTGCCTTTTTGTGTACTCATTTTATTCCCATCACATCACCTTATCCTTCAAAATAATGATACTAATGTAACTTTGTGTATAAGGAACTGAAATGGGTGTTCTGGATAATAAAATGAGCAGTTATTTGATTTCATGTTTGAAAAGCATGAAACTAACGACTTGCTTCATTGGCTCTATCCGGAGCTAACAGGAAATATTAAATCCATGCTCAGAATACATTTATGTATACTTACTTGCCACCTGCCTGTATGCAAATTCTTCTGTAGAAATTCTGCGTGCTACTTTGCGACAAATGGCGTGAAGAAAAGGAGGACGATATCTTGTTATTATTGTCACGTATCACGTGTTCTATTGCAAAACTTGAATGGTAGTCAAAGGAGAAGGGTAAATTGATTATGTTACTTTAGGCTTGGCTGATAAAGAGTGAAAGCACAGCACATGAATAGCTTTATATACAACACAAAGTAATGCTGTTGCAACACCAAACTTTATTTGCCGAAAGAACCTTGAATGAAAACGATTTCGATTGGATTATTAGTGGAGCACTCCACATACCTAATTTCGTAATGTTTTGATCATGATAATCATTTCTCCATTTAAGAAGGTGAAGGAAGAGAAGACGATTGAGCACCAAAGCTATATAGACATAGGTTCTACACTCATCTGGATTTTATTGAGCATAACGGCACTAATTACCGTAGTTATCCCCTTCGGAAAAGCTTTTACAGATGCTCCCTTTAAAAGGCGAGAGAGAATAAAATGGTTCACTGGATACTTGACTTGAGTTAATAATTGTCTTATTGCTTCCTCCACACTTTCAAACAAAAATAGAGAATTGAATGGAACGATGGTGTAGTCACGTACACTTACTTTTATGTATGTTGGTTTCAATCCAGTAATAATAATGTTTTTGATACATTTTTTTCTATGACTCAGTCTTTGTGCTTAAATCCTCATATCTTAAATAACATACAAGGCCCGGCAGCTGCAATATCGTAAAAGCATTCTAAACAGAAGATGATCAGTAATAACAATTTTACTCTTCCACATCATCTTCTAGCAACTTCAAGCTGTTACCAAACCTCACCGTGTAGCTTAATCAGGATAATGCACTTTCAACTATCATGATCATGTGTGTCTTATGTCCCGACCCTCTAAAATCATCATCATCATCTTCCTCCTTATTTTCCTTGCCATTCTGATTATCTTCTTCCTTTCTCTCTACCACTAAAATTGTTACAATCTCTTTAGGTAACTTAAAGAGAATGGAATGAGCTAAATATAAGTTAAGACATGGCATGCTTCTTTGCAAGAATGTACAATCATGCCATATAAATACACATTATGTATGTACAAATTTCTGTACAGATGAGTTCATACATGAGTACAAAAATATTTTCAATGAAATTCCTAAGTTCTGAGTCAATATACTCTGAGAGTTCACTGGTAAAAGTTGAGTTGGTACTTGGATAATAAAAGTTACAGAGAGACAGAAGGAGCAATGTCCCAAAGTACTTCTCAATTTTTTCCCTTGTATTCAGTATGATCATCAACAGAAAAGACCTGTATGTAATGTAGTATTTGTTATGTCTTCTACCTAAAAAATAATCTTGTATCTTGAGCTGTAGACGAACACTGCGGCAGTAAAAGAGACGAGACGAACACACGAAAATTTTATAAGAATCTGAAAGTGTAACTTGAGAGTTGCCATCATCAGAAATGAAAGTCAAGTGCCGTGAGTGGAGACGTTGTAGAATGGTTTCGCTCGACTGGAAGGAAATGATAATAAAATGGGTCTAAATAGGGTATCAACATGTAACATCTATTGGTCGAGTGGGCTGGTGGTGGTGGCGGTAGCAATTACCTAATTTCATACAGTAGTCTATGTTAAGCTAATGGAATGAAGATAGGGAGTCGACGAGATAATAACAGTCCTCTTTACTAGTGGGCATCATGGTCCACTGACGGCGCGGTGTCGTTTTCCTTTGTCTCCAGTTTCAACCATCTAAACCATAAAACAGAGTACCATATATAGCTAATGGCGAATTGTTTGTAATCGTGATAAGTGGAAAACAAGTTGCTTGTTGATTTTTTTTGTTTTTGCTAGTGACATTGTTTCAAACCAGGATTTAGTTAGGAATACGGAATGTACGAGCAAGTAATCAAGTTTGTTTCTTTTCCAGGAACTAGACTACAACTAGTTCCACATCAAAAAGTGTCTGATGGAGATCACTCTGGTTTCTCGGTTAGTTAAAATAAAATTGGACAGGCGATGCATACGTCAAAAGAGGTAGCCGCCGCCACCGTCGAGACCACATCAGCTAATCCGACACTGCGGAACTAGAAGTTACCTAGTGGCATGTGTTTATGTACCTATATATAAGTAAACAAACCAACATTACACTGATGTTATACAACATATATATATTATATATTCATGTTAAGCACAGGAGTGCATTCAGTCTAGTATTCTTGTGATCACTTTTGGATGACAAAGATAAATAGCAAACTTTTTGAGACGGAAGTATTTTCACTACTTGTTTAGGGTTGAATACACTTCTTCACATTCTTTAAATTTGTGTCATCATTCCATCGCGAAAAGTTAGCCTAAATATGGGAAAATTCTATGCGTTATTTGTTGCATTTCGGTGGATTCATGATACATAAAAGGATTTTTTTTAAAAAAGTAGTTCTATCTGTATTACGCTTTCAATTTTTGTACTGCAGCATCAGCATAGTCGAATTACTGATGATGATGATAAAATGTGACAGTCATGAAGAGCGGTAATGTGAAATGTTTTCCTGGAAAAGATTTTTCCACGAGTTTTCAACTTTTTATCAGAAGGTTAAACTCTCAACTTTTTAAAGACCTTCCACAGAGACATTTCAATTTTTAAACTTACTTAAGTAACGGTCTTCCTCATACTTCAACCAGAAACCTTTCCATCTGCATTATATCATTTTTAATATTAAATTTCTGTGAAATAATACGGTTACTCAATCCCATAGCGCATGTTTTATTCTTCAGACGGAAAGTAGCAGAATGCCCTAACGTATTTTGGAAAGGAAACTTAGTGTAAGCGAGGAAAGTTTGGTCTGGATGATGTGTCATCGTTGCTGGCTGACAAGAATGCTCAAAAATGCAAAAAGGAAACTTTTTATACTAATTTCCCAGATAGCACAATACTCTGCAAAAAGATGACGATGAGAAATGGGCATAAATTTAAGGGAAAATCAGGAAGAATAGACTACAAATATACATCCATTCATTTCATAAGAACTATCCTTTCATTTCATAATTTCAAGTACATTTATATAACCAAGAATTCATATATTATACCCCTATTGGATGAACGCTTGTGTCTACTTTCAGGCTATATTCTTGTTGGAAATTCATGAAAAGAAAGTTAAGATATGAACAGAAAAACATTTGGCCAAAAATTCAGAAAGTCGTTTTTCTCGCAAGTTATCTCGAATAAGAGGATTTTTCTGGGAATCTTTCAAATATAATGTGCTATGATGATTACTGCAATTAAATGCATTTTACTGACTACTGATATAAAGCTCACTTAAATAAAATTTCGCGCAGCAATTAATTTAGAAAGAGATTTCTAAACTTTTTAACAAAGTTTGCAAGTGTTTCAAGAAATCAGAAGCATTTGTAATGTACCATGATCCGCTTTTACAATTGATCACTTTATTACTTTTCCATTTATTAGGAAGTCTTCAATAATAAGTTGATATAAAGAGGCTCTCGTCTGAAAACATAATCATTATCAATAGTCAATATTATTAATTCTCATCGTCATCATTAAAAGTAAAGTAGAGAACAAAATGCTCGCCATTCACAAGTTTTATAATGAGTTTTCTCCTTTTGTTCTCTTGAAGATTTGTTTCCGGGTAATAAAAAATAATGAATTGTTGCAAGTCAATATGATTGAGAGTAAGTAAAGAAGATAGGTAGACTTTTCTCTTTTATTGATATGCTCAAACCAAAACTTCGAGAGTGAAGTGTATAGTTTGTTCGAAGTTCATATGAAATCACTTCTGGGAAGGCACTCATGTGTGAAACGAGACAGATTTTAGTTTTATGTAATCCTCTTCATTAGTAGTAGCACCATTCAATTCGGGTTTGACATACATTTTAACAGAATGTATGTGAGTGAGCACATACATACTTCAATGTTACACTTTTAGTCAAAATATCAAAATAATTGGTTTGTGGTTTTAGACAGAAAATGTAATAGAACATAAATTATATCTATTGTCGATTTTAATGTTTGTAAAGCTCGACACATAACCACTTATAAACAAACGGGGAGCTGACTATCCGATTAACAGCAACATCCCTTCCAGGTGAATCAGATCACTTACAATTTCACTTACGTCATATTTACATATATAATGCTATATATACAAACATAAATTATAGTTATCTAAATCCTTTCGTGTTCATCAACCTTAAATAAAAACTTCCTTGAACGTTTTAATGATGTTTACAAGTTATCATTTATTTTCTATTCTATGTTCATCATTCGTCTGTTTGTCAACTATACATATGTGTAGCAAAAATTACAACAAAAATGTTTGTTTGTGTTTGGTTACAAAACAAATCATGGATACGCATACATATACATGGATATTTATTAGTGAGATTAGCATGTAGTAATATGTTGTAGCGTTAAATAAACGTCAACCATTTTTCTCATTAGAAATTGATATTATTGCATAGAGAGGGTCAACATCAAAAATACCCTGTATTTCCACAACCTTTATTTTGTACCTTAAAACTGGTTCAAGTTCTCTATAAAAACGTCAAACAACGAAGTTATCAGTAAACAAGTTCCTGTTTAATAGGATTACCTTCCTTTTGCATATAAAATGTACAAAGTAAATATTATTGGCTTTTCTGGGTACATTGGCGATAAAAGTAAACAAATAGAAGTTTATGCAAACAAAAAATGTCATTAGAATGGTAAAACTTTTTCGACTATACTTGACTTTCACTTTTTCTGTGATGACAAGACTGACATTGACATTTTGGTAAGGAAAAAAGTATTTTTATGAGAGAGAGAGACGTTGATTGCTTGATGTTTCCTGGAATGCCACAGCAGGCTAGAAACTTTCACTCTTTATTTTATCTCACGATCAATATTGCACGTATTTGTACAACTTTGTATACTTTTTGTTATAATTCGTTAAAATATAAACTATAGATACATTTCTTGACTGCAAGTGTTTTGTTTAGCTTCATTTCTAACATTTTAGTGGAAAATATGGAAAAATAAGCGACAAATGCGTTTGATGTGGTTTTTACTAGTACTCTGAAGAAGACACCACGCATCTCATGTCGAATTTTTATTCATGTCAAACAAAACCCCTTTTCTGCTTTTTAGTCTAGTAGCAGACATTATTTTTAGGAATTTTTGTGACATGTTATGATATTTCTTCGAATGTCCAAAATCATAAGTACTGGAACGTGATGCACGTAACCCATCATGGTTAGCATGTCACCTTTGTACCAATAAATTGTAGATGACACAACCAGAGAACTTTTTTCTACAATTTTCTTAGTTTCTTCAAAGATCAAAAGAAATTCAAGTTGAAACGGCGCGTGGGTTAACAGAAAAACTGCAATTTGTATCAGCGACCAAGTGAATAAACATTCTATGAAACGTTGTAAAATCTATTGCTATAAACTTACACAAACTCTTGCTATTCAGAAACCATGTTTCTGCATTGTAATACTTCAAAATAATGCGTGTGTACAAAAATAACGCATAATAGTTGTTCAGCTACATAACTTTACTGGACTGCTTGTGGTTGTGGCAGGACAAAGTGCAAGGCGATACAACTTTCTTTTTTGTCAGTTTTAAATTTATATACTCACTTTTACTCTTTCTCTACGCATAACAAGTGCAACTCATGATAAGTATTTATGCATATACTATATTCATTCAGTTCACATTTTTTATAGAAATTTTTGGTGTACTAGGAAATATGTTAGGGTAATGCTCAGCACAGCAACAACTTAACTTCTGGTTTCTTGCTACTTCTGCATGACTTGGAAACGAAGTGCACCACCAGTGGCAACAACAGCAGCAGTGGCACAAGAGTACGATGCTGCTGATGATCATCATCATATATCCATTTAATAGAGTACATTATTTGTTGTGGTTGAGTGAAGTAGGCAAGATGCAGTAAAGTGGAAACCACGAAAATGGAGTTTGGCTGTAAGAAACAAGGATAAATGCATACTGGAAGGAAGCAAGGAGCAATAGTAAAAGGAAAAAGAAGAATGATATTTTGAGGGAAAAGGGAAAGCTGCAATATGCAATATACATACATATTATCCAGGGAATATCATTACTTTTACGTTGTAAAAGTGCGCACCGCACCATCATTATCATCATCAGCAAAAACAACTTGAAGTAACCATGAATAAAATGGAATGCAGTTTCAAATTACATGAATGCGTACTTACAAACAACATCAAACGTGTAACATCAAAAAATGTAGTAGTACGAGATCCTCACCTTGTCTCAGGTTTTGCTGGCATTATTTTTCAAAAGGCAACCAACATAAAGGCAACATCCTTAAAGAAGAGTAGAGACACATACTTGTAAAGGCATTCAAGACTACATATGTAACTTGACTTTTTGTGAAACTGGATATTGTAGTGGTGGTGTCATAAAGGTTGAAAACAAGGTTGTTGGTGATGTTGTTGTTGCGTGTATGCTCATACAATGCAGTGCTTTAATATTTTTAGTCTTTATTCGAAAATAATATGTACGATGCGTGATGAAACTACACGTGATACGACAGCAAGAAAAAAGAGTTGAACAAATAGTACTAAAAATGGCGCTTGATAGTTGTGTAGCAAGTGAAGTGATGAATACTATCACAATATCACATTCATAATGACAATGTGTATGACAAGTTCAGGCATGCATATCAGATGCACAGCGGAGAACAAGATCAAAAAATGCAGTTTTTTATCAACTCTTCTCTTGTCTACTCAGCAGGAGATATGGGAATAATGTCGACGGGAAACAAAATATTAAAGAGTAGGGGTACGTACTCGCGATCATAAACTGAAATGAGAAAAATGCATAAAAAGTCAAACATACTTACAACAACGATGACATTGCAATGTCGAATTCCTACCGTTAACAATTTTTTGTTGTTAAGTTTTTATGCATATAATATTATCTAAAATATATCAGTGGTGCTGGGACTTGTGGTATGCAATAATCTATCTTGGTACATGCTGTATATTTTCAAGTTTTACTTGTTTCTCGTTGTGAATTGTACTCTGAGTCGTTACCTTTTACGACCTTCTATTGCATACAACTACCGCAGTCTTTATAGCAAAAAGAGAAATGGGGTAAGAAGAGTATGTGTATTTTTATGAGGATATACTAGCATTTTGTTGAATTAAGTGAAAGCATCAAGGAAAAGCCAACTTGAGTGAAAGTAAAATCGTCGTCGTCGCCCTGCTGCAATGTAACCATCACGCTGTCGTTTCCCGTAGTCCGACGACACGAAAGCGTCGTGTTGTGAATATCATGAACTTTTAGTTTTTGTATACTTATTTCCTAGAGTGGTAGTAACAGTAACACTACCACTTCCTTTGCAATTCAGAGTAGTTTGTAATATTCATCCTCTTCAGACAAAAATAAAAAGAAAGTTTATAGGTTAGGTACACACATAACATAACGACTAAATATACATACAACAAGAAGTCATTCACCGTACCGCATTAAATGTATAAATCTGCTACCAATGTTCTTATATATAAAATATATATATATAATACAGAACATAATATTATGGAGAAAGCGGAGAAAAGTTTTTTCATATGCATAAATAGACCACACGCAGGAGTTAAGTAGGGTTTGTTTTTATGTATGATATGGTCTCTTTAGGCTAATATTACTCGTTCATTTTCCATTACTTTCCTGAACGATACCTAAAGTACGTGAGGTACTTTTTACAATGTATTTTTGTGGAGACAACAAAGACTTTGTACTTGTACCTAGTGACATTTTCATGCACGCCACATGCACTTCTCGATGAGAGAGCATATGATTATATCTCATGTTCCTGTGATACTTTCATATTATGCATGTCTGGGTTTCACAATCGTTTGCATTGTCGCTTTTACATGTATGTACACCGTATGAAGTCTATTGCTTTTTTCGCTGTTGCTGCAATAACAAAATGATACACTTGTCCGCTTTGATCATCCAGACGTGGAAAATAGATTGAGCTCTCTTTTGTGTCTTCCTCGTTTTCTCTGTTTCTCTGCAGTGGTAAGCAGAGTAGTACTTTGCGATGCAAGGTGCTATGCACATCCTATCCTCCGTGTTGAACTCAGTTGCTCCGTCTGCTTGCAGTTGGTTGTATCTTAATATTAAAATGATGCATTTTATAATGGTATATTACATTATAGTAATACTATTAGTAGTACACTGGTTCGTATGCTATGCCAGATGCTTACGTTAAAGAGAAAAAGAGGGAAAAACGTCTGCATGAAGCCAGCAACTTTGTTTTATTATGGTTTTGCCAACTTTGTTCTTTTCTATCCGTGTGCTTGCCACATTTGAACTCTTCGCATTATTCGATCTTGTAGTACCGTGCAAGTTAATTGCATTTCCCTTTGAATATATTCCAACACAGGCAAGCAAAGTAAATTGGAAGAGAAAAAGAGTACAATGATCCGGTTGCAGTATAATGGGTCGTTTACTCTAAGCGGATAAAAAAGTGATTTGGGGACGGATTCAAGCGTGATTGAGGATGCATTATAATCGAATCAGCTAAAAACTCATTCCTTTCATATTTTTGGCCTGCACACAGCAAAGCTTTCAATAAGAGTTGATTACAAAATTGTGACTTACGATTAGTTTTAATGAAAGATATGCAGTATGCATTTGGTTTACAAAGAACTTTGGAAAATATAGATATCAGTCCTTTCTAATGCGAAAACTAAATAAACCGCAGTAAAAATGAAAGAAGAGCTGGAATTAAACTTGTATCGATATACTACTTAGTTAAGTCGTTCGAACATGGACTACCTGACTATTTATTCAGCTCTGTGTCCTGTGTGCAACTATTAACGGTTATTATTTTGATAGCTTTCGGTAACACGCCAGCTCTTGTTTTCTAATTATGTTTACTTTGATTTCTACACCTGACACGACACAAGTCATCTGAGACGCAAAATATTGACTTTATTATCATCCACCTCCAATACAAACTTGCTTCATAAACTAAAACGTGAGCTACTGCAAGGTTTCTCATTCACGGATGTAGTCAACCATTGATAGCTAAAGTACACACTTGACTAAATATCGCATCGGTATAAATTTACGCCACCTTAGCTTGTTGGCTATATGATACGAGGACAAGATGTTATTTTATGTACATAAGAAAAGTAAACGGAAACACAGACAGCAGCAGTTCCTCAGAGAACAGAAAGTTGAAGGTAATGGTAAATATAGTGGTCTGGCTGGTGTGGCAGTAGAAAGTTGCATATAAAGTATTAAGTACATTGCCAAACCATATGCCTATGTACAATCAGTAGGTTGTCTTCTGGGAAGTCTATTCATATCGGATTAACACAGGAAAAGGAAGACAGGGACCGCCAAGTAGCAAATCTTACGTAACTCGTTTTGTGTCCTAAGCTTGTAAGTAGTGAGCAACGTTAGAGTGCTGTTGGTGGTAAAGTATTATATTTTATGACGGAGGATTCATCCACTTCTTTGCGGTTTTAATAAAAGCGAGACGTGAAGTGAGCAAGAGGAAAATAAGAAAGTGAAGCAAGTTGTAGGAGGAGGTTGAGAGAGTAGATAAGCAGCAGAGAGTATGAACCAGTAAATAAATATTATGCAGTCGGTTTAGATTAGTGACCATGTTCCTTCCGGGTGACATAAAGGTGTTCTAAACTGAACAATTCTAAATGAAATCATTCTAATTGAAATGTTCTAAAATGAAATAT
>JAQFXM010005111.1:0-15621 GCA_034693345.1 Entomobrya multifasciata
TCGTCCTCATCATCCTCCTCACCCCTCACATTATTTTCACGTGCAGAGTTATCCGATGAAGTTGCAGGTGATTCCGCATGAGATACATTTCGTTTGGAGTGATGAAAGTCAAAGAGAGGATACCAATCATCAATCTTAACTTTGGAGAATCCCTGACAAATTTCCAATGTCTCCTTTACTCCCCGCTGATCCTGTGGACTATCTTGTTTTTTCGAACTAGTTTGTTCACTTGAAGATCTTTGTCTTGGAGGAGGAAACTTTAATTTTGTTACGGTCTGCCGAGGATATGAGATAACTTGTTCTGCTGATATTCTTCCAATTCCTCTATTCATTTCTAAAGATGACGCTTCCATTTGAGACTCAAAGATCCTTTCAGAATTTTTAAACAAGGAATGGTCACTCTCATTATAACTATTTGAGTGACTTCTTGACTTTCCCTTGCTTCTTCGTTCCAATTTCTCTGATCTTGATAAACCATGCAGACTGACCCCAATTGGAAACCCTGTCTTTCCAGGTTTTAGTTTACTTCTTATTCTACGACTCTCCGGCAAGCAGCCTCCAAAAGATTGTGACCCCTTTCTTGGAGATGGTTTTGGAGGTGGAGTCTTTGGACGTTTGAATACAAAATCACAGCTTTCAGGTTGACTATGTGCTGCTGCTGTTGATGGACCAGGAATCATTATGGACATGCTGTCCGCACAGATATTAATATTTGCACTGGTGCCAGCACCAGGGAATGATATGGGAGCAGATCCTTGACATAAATTATCGCTGGTAATGATAATGTCTGATGCATTTTTCTTTGGCTTTCCATCATTCTTATCCTTTTTGGGTTGTTTCAATTTATTGGTTCCACCTCGTCTTCTCATCATTGTTGATCCAGTAGATTTTAATCCACTTATGTATCAAATTCTGTAATTATAGAAAGTACATACATGTTTCATATTAACTCAAGCATTAAGTCATGAATAAAAATAGGCGTCTACTTTTTTCCCCTGCAAAACGACAAAGTATGTTTCATGAAAAATAGTTTTATTTAAAGTAATTTTCTCCAACCTTTATGGTTTGTCTCCAGTGCTTTTGCACATAAACTGTCCGACAAATTTCCACTACTCCTCAGCTTCTAATCTCAGTGCGATCAAAACTTTTTGTAGAACTGCTAACAAGTTAATTTGTTAATCTAGCATGGAATATGAGATCTAGCCTGCGTTTTTGCAGTTAGTAATTGAAGTGTGATAATTAGTATTATTTAATTAATGAACAAAAGTGTGGGATGAGATGAAGCAGGTTGGGTAAAAAACAGGAGTGAAGAAAAGTTGTGATAACTTTTAGTCAGATGTCAGTTCCCGGTTGCTCCACAGGAGCTCATGGGGATAAAGGATTGAGTATGTGGTAGTGGTATGTAATGTAGAGATGGTATATTGGGCATTCCATTGCACACATAAAATAGGTATCCTTCTCAGCATCACTACTCCTACACACAACAGCATATCCACACTCCACTGTCCACTCCACCACACACGGTAATACCAAGCAAGCTAAGTAAGCTAAATTCAGAAGAAAATGTTCAGTCTTTCAGCTTAGTAAAGAAAGAAGAATGGGGTAATATAAAACACGTTCAGCTTACCTTCAACCTTCCTTCCGGTTAAAAATCATTAGGAAAACTAAATATAATTTATCTGTGCTGCAAAATGTTAATGTTTAATATAATACTAACTTTTCATCAATTCTGATTACTTTAACCAACCATTTATATGTCAAGTGTGGAAAAACGTCCATGTATAAATGCCCAAAAATTATCTCAAGAAAAATTAGATGTTCCAGTTTATGAATAGAGAATAGCCAATATATTTATTAAATAATTACACATTTGTCATTATAACCGGGTCAGAAATTTTTACACAGTGGCAAAAATATCATTGTACACATCATCGCATGCCTCAACATGCAACCTTCAACCTTACATACAAATCTTGGCTGGTCACAAAATAATACGGGTGATTTGATTACCAATCTATCCAAACTCTACAAAAAATTTGCAATTTATGTTTATAACTAAAATTTTAGAGAATAAAAAGTCCAATTAATTATACATACATGACAAAAACAACAAGATTCATTTGCGTTCTGTACAAAATTTATCATAGTCTAAACGTAATAAAAATTATAATATTAGAAATATTTTTTCGAAGAAAGTACACAATAATTAAATCATTTTTATGAAAAGATATGAAACGATTTGTGAGCTTTGATCCCATCCCATTTGACATGGATCACCATAAGATAAACAATTCAAATAAGCTATAATATTCATTAAATTATAAAGAGTAAAGCTAAGGCTAAATATTTCTACATACAAAATCTCAATTAAATTTGCTACTTCCAAAACAATGATCATTTCAAACTAGTACTACAGTTTCATCATAATCAAAAGATTAAGCTTCTTGGTTAAATGACGACATCCAATCACGGTGATCTGTTGTTCCCGTCGTTGACGAATATCCAGGTAAAGCAGCAGCTGCAGCGGCCGCTGCTGCAGCCGCAATTCCCATTTGTGGGTGATGGTGGTGATAATTGGACGGGTAATTGTGATATGAATGATGAGCTGATGGAGGCACAACGACTCCCCCGGGACCATGAGAGTATGAACCCTGAACAGCGCGATAAAGGCTGTAGAAAGTGCTAACCGCAGAGCTCGCAGCTGCTGCGTTCGAATGGTCCATGGGATTGTTTGAAGAAGTGGGGAAATTAGAACTGGTCATAGCTGAAGCTGATGATGGGGTGCTGGCAAACATGCTCTGTCCGTTTGGTGGAGTGGTTGTGGGAGGAAACACAGAGTTTTGGACGACAACATTTGGTGGGGCAAAGTGATGCAACAGTTGATTGGGGGATGCGCAGTTGGATTTACCATTTCCACTGAGGCTATTCACTTTAGATGATGATGGGTGATGATGGGCTAGGTTAATGATTGTGGAGCATGGACTAGAAGTTCGTTGAGCTGAACGGTTTCCTCCATCGGGTAAGGTACCTGGATAGTTGAAGTGGGATGTGGAAATGGCTGACCGACTGCCACCCAAAGATATGCTGCGTTCGTTGCGTCTAAACTTTGCACGACGGTTTTGAAACCAGACCTGATTTAAAAATCAAAGAGAAACAAAAGAACAAGTTTAGTTTTTTTAAATTTCCTTTCATTCTTTGTTTTATGCAGATTTTTATTATTTGACAAATTACAAAAGCACATCTTGCATGCACGCAAGAAAGTAAATTAAGATAAGCGTTAATGAGGGCAAGGGTTAGCACATATCAGTTAATTTGAAAATAATTTAATTATCAAAACTGGATGTTTGCCATAACTGATAATACATTTGAGTTTGTACACACATAATAATAATAAAAAAACAATATGTACTCCACATTTCTAGAGAATTTGTGTGTTTTTCGTGGAGTTGCAAGTTGAAACTCTGTCGTGATCGTGATACTCTCTACTTTTCTACAGAGATAAAATGCAATAAATGAAATTGTAGAGGAAAATGCTCATGGCAGTCTCAATTATTTAATTACACATCTCATATACCTTCTTCACGCTTCCGGCAAACGCAACACCTAACTTTCATTTCTATTTCAAATCTTGTCTCTTGTTACGCTACGTCTCCTTTTCTATATTCACTTTGTATACTTCTCTTGAATGTAATATCTCTACTACATCGCTAATCTCTCATTCTCAGCAATTAATAAACAACACTTTGTTTGGTTTACTCAATTACGAAAAGTGACAAATCTTAATCTGATATACATATAATATCTTTTCGAGCATGCCACACGGATTTGCTGATGTGTGCAACTGAAAACACCGAAAAAATCATGTAGACGATGTCGTGCACATCATACTTTTCAAGCCCACCATTGTAGTTTTCAGTGGAACACATGTACTGAAAATTGGTGCGCAAGGAAAAGAAAGTGATACCTCAGAGGCACGACATAACGGACAGGGTTGGTTGGCTCCTTGATAGTTTTAACAGTTCTCTGGCAAAACTCGACTTGAGTAAAGAGATAGTGTGAAGGGTAATGGAAAGGAGGATGGAAACACATGTGTGGAATTCACGGGCTGTCAACCGTCTCTACTTGCCAAAGAAGACTGACGACGAGGAATCTTTCTTTTTTCCTTTTTGACAGACTTAACCTGATGCTCCCTCGCTCATTCATGAAACAATTTGAGTTACTGAGAGTTTGCATGATCTCTACTCAAGGTTTACACTTGTACTAATGCTGTTTACATGCTTTAAACAAACATTTACCGTTGTTGTTATTTTCTTACTTGGAACAACAACAATTCATTTCTCAAGTTTTTAACACTACGTTTCAGGTACAAAGGTAACAGTATGAGAATTTTAATGTTTTCATTTTGCATGTACATAAATAGGTATGTTTTATCCTAATTTTTATTCTAATAAAATGTTTAAATGATTGTACTGGCATGTTATACGAATTTTGTAATTATTTTTCTATCTAGGCTGGAAAGTGCTATATCGATTCAGTGTAGCAGTTTCTATAACTTGTGTATGTCTGACCAGATTTTAATTCCTTTCCAAATTTTTAGGAGCCTTTAACAAATGCTTCGAATTTGATTAGATTGGAGTTCAAATTCTCATGAAGATAATCTAAGTATGACGCGAGGTGACACCCAAAAGAGTTCTTATTCATTTGCATATTACTATCATACTACTATGCATGTGTACGTATGTTATGCTTCTACAATGTATCAATGTATATGTGTAGGTCATGAGAAAACGCATAAAAAAGGGGCAAAGAAATAATAAGCGTAATACAGAATAGGTTGTAAAATAAAAATTGAAAATTTAGTAAAAAAGAAGAAAAAAGCAATAATGAAAAAGTAGAATTTTGATGAGCAAGCATGTTTCAAATCTCGATTTTGTCTGATTAATTTCGTTTTATTTAAAGTTTTTTTCTTACCTGTACGCGTACTTCAGTTAGCTGCACTTTCCTTGCCAGCTCCTCCCTTGCAAATGCATCTACAAAAATCAAAACAAAAATAAGTCAATTTAATTACTCTTTGTACATAAATTAACTCCTACTTAACTCGAAAAACATAAAACGAATTACATACATACAGAAATGAGAAATGATTTTTGCCAGTGTAAAAAATTTCCCCTTTTGTTCATACCTGGATAATGTGTCCTTTCAAATACACGTTCAAGGGCAGATAACTGTGCGGGAGTAAACTGCGTTCTATTCCTCCTTCCACGACTATTCGATTTGGCATCAGAACTGGATGAAATCAAGTTTGCCCCAATGAGACCCGATGTATCACTACCGTTTAAACTTGCACCCCCAAAATTTGTGGCGTCTTTGCTCTCATCATCGTCTCTAATATCTAGTTTTGTCTCTTCTGAAAATTAAAGAGATTACTTGGTTTATTTTATTTGCGTATTTCAGTCCAAATTCTGTTTCATAACCAATTGCATAAAAACGTCAAGTAAATTAATATTGATTATAAAAAAAAATAAGCATGAACAGCGATTCAATTTTTTATGCAAATTTTTAAAATGTTCTTTATGTTTATGTATGTACTATACCTCTATCAATAGAAGTGTTTTGGTTAAGGCAATTCATTTTATCACAGTCTTGTTGGATCTCATCCCCACTATTGTCGCTCTTAATGCTTCCATTAGGATCACCAGTAATGTGACAACAACCCATCACATTGTTTGTATCACCGGGTAAGCTGTTATTGTTGTTGGCGGAGTTGTCACGTTCATGTAAGTCGGTTCCACCCCCACCATTTGAATGCACGGTATTATTTCCCCCACCAAAATCCAGGATGGAATTCACACTAAATCTAGAATAACATGATGGCAATTTCTCTGACATTGAACAGTTTTGGTGATTTGAAGTCCCATGTATAAACCCCGAATGATACAAATCACAATCCATTGTGACTATTTTATTGTAACTTTAATTATCACTGAAGTTCTAAAAAAACGATTGATTATGGACCATAAACTTAGTCTCCGAAATTTTTCGAATAATTAATCAATTAATTTGCTAATTAACAATGAAACTCAATAAACTTTGAATTCATAACGCTGCGCTCTGCGCTGACAGTGAAATCGTGGAGTGTCAACCCTGCTTATTATCAATGCTTTCACGAGTCTACTGATCAAGTCGAGCACGACTTGGGAACTGTGAGGTGTTTTCAAACTGCATCATCTCTATAACCAAACCGGGGTGACAACGACAACTTTGTATGTGATTTTTGTTGGGAAAGCTAAAAGACCATCTGAACATGGAGTATACACAATACACATACATGCGTCACAAATTATGAGGCTTTCTTACATTACACCAAGCAGTATCATCATCATCACCACAAACTCTTGTAAAAGTTCGAGCATATCATGTTCAAGCCATGTAACAAAAAGATGCATGGAACATGAATCTCAGCAACCTTTTCTACGTTTTCTGACTTTCCTTCCACAATAACTAGATTGCTACATAATTTGCCTTCTTTAATAATGTAGCAATTATTATAAACACGTCCTTGTTGAATTTACAGTATGATGATAACGCTAAATTAGTAGTGTCACTATTCAAAAGTATCCCAGAAGAGTAGTCCATCAGTTAAAACTTAATTATTTAATGTATTCACCTTTTAACTTTTTATTGCCTTATCTTCTTTTGGGCAACCATACGTTTTCCCGTGTTCATTCATATGTTTATTCATTTCTTATTAGGAGTTATTGCTTATCTACATTACTCACTTAAGCTAGGCATGCTTTTAAAAAATGGAAAGTTATGTATGACGAAGGGGAAGGTTAAATCAGTTAAGTCAAATCGGCAGGATGTCTAGGAAGATATCTTAAATATGAGTTCCTCCTGACCTACATTTCTTTTTATTCCATCGCCACCTTTAGATATGATCAGTGATGACAATAAAAGTTCTACTTGTTGGGATCTTCAATGAAATCAAAAAGAGTTGGAGCATTCATGTTAATACCTCTGCTTCACGTTTTATACATCTAGAGGAGATAATGGTTAAAAAAATAGATGTGAATGGAAATTCCTCCTTTTAATACAATGTATGTGGACCATTTTGTTATCAAGTAGTTTTGAATATTATCAATCTGGAAATTATGCTAACACCAGCACCACGTGGTTGTTATTTAAGGATTAGCACCTAATAAAAAGCAAGTATTTTAAGTATGACTTGGTACGATTGTGAACATGGACACCTTACCTATTTACATGGTCCAAGACACAAGTCAAAAGAAATATTATGTTTTAGTAAGGACAAGAAAATTGTCTCTTTTTCAGTACCATATCGTCTCATTTTCATAATTTTTTCAATAAGCTTAGTGACAGTGCAATATGCATGTCTCATTTTTTATTGGTAAACTGTGTCCCTGCTCAATCCTTAAATTGTAGATCAGCAAGGAGACTGACTGGACTGAATGGAAATACATTGTTTCATCTTCCTCGTTTTACGGATGTGCACATATTTCTCTGACTGCTTGTACGATGTAATGAAGAAGACCGTAAATCGTTTAGCATGAACGACACGAGTTCAACCCAAATCTAATCATCGTGAGGAGAATCCTCATAAAGTCAATCAAGCATGATACCCACAAGAAGCCTTGTTCACTAGATTGATTACACTCCCCGTCTCTTTCATGTTCACTGGGTTTGTAGTTTTGTAGAATGCATGTTTGTATGGAATATGATACCTTACCTTAGCTTGGCGTAGGTTTTTCATTCATCCACCACAAAATTCGGTCTTTAGGGATACTCTGGTCTTTAGTCTGATATATATATTTATACTGGAAGCTGGAACGGTCCTTTAACGTCTAAAATATGAAAAAGAAGTAAAGTTGTCTGGACGTCGTCTTCTGACCTAATTACCCTTGTGCCATGTACAATATTCTTCCTATCCATAATTACTTTATCTCCAACCAGTCAATTTTTTAGACTGGCGAGTATCTGTTGATGATTAGCCATCATCCCTGAAATACACATACTACATACATACATACATACATACATAGTAAGCATGTATATTTTTCAGAACTATGTTGATAATAAAAAGTAATTTACGAACTCAATTTTATAACCTTTCTTCTTTTTACATTACATTCCGTTGTGGCGACATTTATGATTCACTCAAATCATTAGTAAACATTTTTCTTAAATGCTTTGCAAAAACCCATGACCAACCCTAAAGCAACAAAAGATTTAAAATATTACTTTGCCTAACAAACCATGAAAATTAGTTGCTTACGGTGGTAAATATTTTGATGGCACTTTTGTAAGATACATAGTTTGACTTTCCGGAAATCGTCATCATTATGTTCAATTTTCTATGCCATCATTCACAAAAAAGACAAGAATGTCACTCAAAAACGGCTTGTCAATAAACGAACAAACATTGCATTGACCGGGTCAGTAATATGTGCAACCCTTCGCGTTATCCCTTTTATATGACTAAAATGGCTAATTACATAATATGATGATTAACTTTGGATGATACTAGCTGTAAAATACACATTCATTAAAATTATTTTAAATCACACGCCATTGTACTAAACGGGTCAATTGCAGTACAAAGCTTTGCAAAGTATGAAAGCAACAATTCATGAAATCGAATTCTCAAATTATTACTGTGAGAAAACTAGATCCATGTTTGCAAGTTGTGGTTTCTAATTTCTAATACATTGAACAAGTAAATGTAATACAACTTGAATAATGTCCATGTTCAGTTAAGACTGAAAAATGAGAAAGGGATACTCATCATTCCCAACATTCAATTTAATTTACTTTCGACTGAATAAAGCATACACAGCAATGGAGAACGTGGTGGTGACAGAAGGGCCACCCCAAAATGACAAATGTGGGTCCACGTTGTTATGAAATGAGCCGAGAAGTCGCCAACAGAGACTCCCTTCACGTTTTACAGTCTTTTACTCGTGTGGAGATTCACACACATTGTTTTTCTTACATGTACCCTAAAAATGCGTATCATTATGTCTCAATTAGGGTAGATTAAAGAAGTGCTACGGAGGAACTAACAAGACTTCTGTGATGTAAGCAGCAACCATACAGGACCAGTCAGTCTTCATCGATAAAGTCTGTAGAGATGTGATGGGGTGAATTGATACTACTGCTGCTGCGCAAGTAATGAAGAGCAAAGACATTTTTCATATAATATGTTGTTACTTTAGAATAGCTTAAGCATTATATTATATTGATATTTTTAATTCTTTCCATACCCACTTAAAATACATTTGAAAGCTATAAAGATGCAATAAAATGATCAAAAAGAAAAAAAAACGTCATATTAACTCTGGCAATTTTTCTCTATTTCGCAACAAATTTTCCAAGTCATTTGCAGAAAAATGTTGACATCAAGCAAAGCATATAGTTTCTGCACAAACCGACATTATATAATGTAAAGATTTTACACTGGGGAAAGATGGAAAATTAAATTACACACAGTTTGCACAGATTTTTACTATTTTATACCACTTCCGATCTCTAGCCAATTTGATACAAGGAAATAAGTCACAACTAAAAAATCTAGGCAAGCCATTTTCAATTTCGAAAGCAATAACATTTTGTTGGAATCAAATGGTAGTGGTGCATATACAAATACTTCAAAAGTGGGTGTCAAATGGCTCGCGAAGAAAGCATTGGCTTTTGAGTAATAATATTTATATCTACATTTGTGCATGTATACAATACAGACAAAAACATACAGCAAACTGTAGTAATCGTACATTGATGGTCTCTTGAAATGTAGCAAGGGAGTAGTATAATATGACCGTAAAAATCTTCTTCCCCCAAAAAAACGAAGCGTAAAACTTTGTGTATATCGTTCACAAATTAACAACACACTTGACTCTTTTTTTACTCATTCTAACGAAGTGTAAGTTTATTACGGATATCAGCGAAAACATGAATATTCGGATTCACAAACCCAAAAAAATGCATGTACTTTTCAATATACACACACGGCTTGTTTTTTAAAAGCATAGAAAAGGCGTTTATCTTGGAAGTTGTCACTTTTAAACGGATGAACTTTTGGGTGAAGTAACTGGTCGTGGGCAACACTTTTAAATGTGTTGTGTGTACAAAGAGACGTGAAGGAGGGAATTTTATTGGTCCATTGGGAACACCCTTAATTGCATCTTCCATCCTCAAAACAATCTAAATATTCAGACAAGTTCCCGAAAAATCACGAGCACAGATGCAAAGATAGAACCCTTTTCTCTTTAAGTTTTACAATGTTATCTATATAATCATATTAAAATGTGCAAACAACAAAACACAGAAAAAGAACGTTAAGTATTGTAAAAATAAATACTTCCAGGCTTATTAGCACTAGCTGACAGTATCAGTACAATTGCAACACAAAGCAGGCCTGCACACACGACAGATTTTAATTAAATGAAAAAATGGTTAAGCTTTATTTGAGTAAGATTGGTTTGATAATATTTACTTGCATTAGTGTTATATGTGTCTATACTCAATTTTTAATTGAAGAGCAACAACAACAAGGAAATGAATCAAGTTGGTAAAAGGAGAAGAAAGATGATAATGGATGGTTGAAATTTTGTAAACATGGGCATAACATTGGCTAATTTCTGCCGTTATATATTAAGCAAAGTGAACCATCAAAGTGAAAACAAAGAGTGAAGCTTCACCCGACAGACAGTCTTACAAGTTGCGTCATTTTGAAAACATGATCATTGAAACAACACTCAATTCCTGACAGACACAACACATTACTATAATGCAATGTTGATACTTATCTTTTATTGCGGTAAGAGAAAATGTTTTGTTTAGTCAGTTTTGTGGAATTGATAAAGGAAATACAAAACAATGAAAAATATCAATTACTCATTGCTTAATTATTAGAATAAAATATGAAAATTGTACTGGATTTTTAATTCGTAAAGTAATCCTTTGAATTGATATTAAACATGTAAAATATATCAAAAGAAATTTTAACATGCTTCCTTATGATGGCAAGATAATTAAAAATAAACAGAATGTCAGGCAAGAAAACATAGTCAACCTATTCTTTTTACGTGAGAGAAAAAAAAATCTAGGCCACAAGAGCGTGAAAGAGTGAGAGCGTAAGTCACACAAAAAAATTAACTTGAGATTTTTGGGTAAATCAACCTGTCTCCGCTGTGTTAGCGCCAGCTTAAATCATTCTGTGATTTGTGTTTCCGTTCTTTTCAAGAGATACATTTTCGTTTCTCTTTTGTATACTCTTACATGACATTCTTTTTTCTTTCGCTTGCTATCTTTGTTAATGAAGGAAAAGGCCATTTTTGAACTATATGGTATAATACAAGAAGTATTATAGTGGCAACGCAAGGCATCTCAAGAAAGATTTAGATGTAAGGCTATGATGATATGTGGTGGAGTTTTTGTCTCTTTAAAAATCTATGGAACAGGATATTATATTAATACATAATCTGCACTTCTTTTAAATTTTATCTAATTATTTTGTAAAGAAAAAAAACATTTTAAAAATATATCATTATCAATTCGGCGATTATATTTGTGAGCATTCTATTTTAATGGGGCAAAGTGAGCCACAATTCAAGTTTGAAACGTAATGTCATGTCGGCATATATGTACCTAGTTCCCTTTTCCCGTTCCAGTCAATATTTCTTCATCTTTTAAAATATTCCGCGGAGCAGATAGATAGAATGTTCATTTTGCTCATCCCTACTTTGGAATTGATTTTTATTATAGCTTTTCCCAAAAAGTTAAAGTATGTAATGTAAGCAGTTTTCCTTCCAAGTACTTATGCAACTTTAAAGTTCAATCCTGATTTTGAGGCAGTTTTTCCTGTCATTTCATTCATGACAACCTTTTTCTTCGTTTTTTTTTGCCAGTCGGAGTCCCGCTTTTAGTTCACGCATGATGTACTTTGTCTTCTCCTGAGGGAATAGCCTCGCTACTCACTTTACTTTATAACTAGAGAGGAATGCTTTAAAGAGTAACACTATACGACGTAAATTGTTCAACAAAGTTTTTCCTGCTAAAATGAAACTTTTAAAAATTGTAGATAATAATATCACGCAAAAACTACATTT
The DNA here is from genome assembly GCA_034693345.1 of Entomobrya multifasciata. NCBI lineage: Eukaryota > Metazoa > Arthropoda > Collembola > Entomobryomorpha > Entomobryidae > Entomobrya > Entomobrya multifasciata. Next base: position 12,126 of record JAQFXM010005111.1, read on the forward strand.
TTTCTGTTATTACTCTGTTTTTCCACCAGTGCAAGAAGTTTACTGCATAGTTGAACTAAAGTAAAACCAGATTAAATACATAAAGCAAAAGTTTTAAAAGATGTTTACGGAAAGGTCATGAAATTAGGTATTTTAATTGGCTCTAATGGCCACTCAAGAACAATTACTTGTGGTTGCTTTTAACCTTCAGTATTTTTGGAATTCAAAGATTCCCTTTTTATTTTTCAATTAGAACTGATCATACTATGTACTCAAGATTATGTACAAAAAAGAATTACTACTTAAACTTTACAATATACCTTGAGCATTTAGAAACAATTGAAACGATTGCAAATCTTTATAAACTTCATCAGTCTTCGGTATTGAAGTTCTCTTCTTTTCTGGAATTTCTAAAATGTTGAATTTTGGTTGTATCAAGCAACTTTTCCATCCAGCGCTAGAAGCTCCAATGTAGTCCAGTTCGTAATTATCCCCAACATGTAGAGCTTCGCAGGGTTGAATATTTTCTCCAAATTTCTGCTTATACCCATCTAGAGCCAAGTTAAAAATCTTTTGGGAAGGTTTGCTTATCTGATGCTCATGTGAAAGGATTACTGGCGCAAATATGTTATCCAAAGGAAACAACTTCAACAATTGATACAATCTTGGATCGAAATTTGATATTATTCCGACAGCAAAATGTTTATCTTCTTTCATTCTTGTTGACAATGCAGATATTAACTCTTCTGCTCCGTCTTTAAGCTTCCAACAGTCAGTAGTTTGAAAGTAAGCGATTAATAAGCTGGCAACCTTGTTAAGATTTGTGTCATCGTTTATCCCATGTTTATTGGCTCCCTGTGAAATGGTCAGTTCAAAGAGTAAATTACCATATTATTGGAAAATTGAGAAAATATTTTAGATTTTTGTCGTGAAGTACTTATTTACTTCTAATTTTATGGCATGGCATGGCATGTAATAAAAATGAAAATTGTTTAAAGATGATCAAGAGACCGGTTTTTGGAACCGATCCAACGCTCTTTCCCTCATCATAATATGCATGAAATTATCATTTACAACAGAATTTGGACAGTTTGTGAGGATTTGCATCAGGTTGAGCTATTTGTAAAAACCACAAAGTGAACCATAATGGGTGGTGAAAGATGTTACTTTATAGCTTATTTGATTAGGAGCTGTGGTTGTGTATTAAGCCAAAATGAAATATCAGCATCTAATCATCATTGCGAGTGAACGCAATTTTCTTGATTTAAGCAAGCTGTCGTAACGTGATAACAGAACTATAATGAACATTCCCAAAAAGTAACAGCAATAAGATGTGTTCTTGACTGTACTCTATTACCATAAAAATGTCCATGTCTTGATGACATTAAAGCGTTTAAAAAACGTTGAGCATGAGATAAGGATGTTTTAAACCAACCCAAACAAATGAAAATGGAGATAAGATGATTTACTAATGAAATTTGTCAGGTTAACAAGGCATTTCATGCCCATAACAAATTAATGGGCGAATAGAGTCGATGAGTTAGCAAAATTTAATAACATTATCAAATGGAATTATCATTGGCATTTCTTCAGCTTAAAAATTGAATCAGTAGCAAGAAATCAAGGAAGTTCAAAGAAAACTATAAAATACACAGAGGATTCATAAATACTGTTGTGTTATGCGTAGTGGTTAAATGCCAGTTCATGCATGATGTTGTTGCATTTTTAGAATACGAGTATCGATCTGCCCCATAACCAGTAATTGTTAGAAGATGAATGACTACTAATAAGAAATTGTAACTATTTGAAGCTCATGATGACTAATCTTCCTAAATTATTAAAACTTAAATGTTAAAGAAATCACAAACCTTAAATGTTCGGATAACATATTCAGTCCACCAATCCTTCCAGTCAGTGCCAAAGTGTGGCTTCTCCAAATTCATTTCTTTCCACTGTTTCTTGAAAGATTCTATAATTTCCTCTCTTTCACAATAAATTCCATACTTTTCACCAAACTCTCTATAGATATCGAAGGGCGGTTTTCTAAAAGCTAACAGTGTACCTGTCACGTCAAATGTAATTAGTTTGATATTTCGAAAGTCCTTTTGAGTGGAATAGTTTCTAGATGTTTGCGAATAGTACGAATGTGAATTGCAACAACCGTTCAGTAGTAGCCTTGCAGAATGTTTGATTGAATATACATTAGGACGAAGAACTACACTTGTGAAGATTGGGAAAGAAAGAGGTCTAATTGTAGCCGAAATCATGGCGTGGGCGTATGATTTAATGCAAAAATAGTATTTCTTTATTAATCAATTAAAATTCAAAATAAGGTTTGTTCAAAAATGTCCAAGCCTTACCAGGTGGTAAACTCTAAACTGGGAAAAGTGAAGTTCGAACTTCGTGCCATCTATTGTGTACTTGATGCATCAGAAATTCAACATAGTACAAAATTGCATTGCTTGAATAGGTTTAAGACTAGCAATAGCAACGCCAGCCAGCACGCTTTAGATTCCCGTTAGTGTACATAGTACACCAGAAGTATAAGCTAACTGGATCGGAAAGCCGAAATTCAAAAACAAAAGAAAGGTTCCTTTATGGACGTGAAGAGTGAAGACACATAATTAGGTACATAAAAATATTATATTGAATGTGTGCTTTAGCTTTTCCATAAAATGCATTCCTTTATCGTTTTTCTTCATAATTTGCAATGATTGCTCATGTTGTACTGACTTAGTCTCTTTGGATCCGAAATATCCGAATTACTTTAACTTGTTATTAAAATCATGATAAAAAATGGATGCATCAGCGTTGTTGAAAAATAAAAAAAACAGAAAAAGTACGTGCAGCAGTCGCATTGTTTGCAGAATTCACCTGAGTGTATTGCATTGCCCCAAAAATGTAAATAACGAAAATGGAATCGGCTACTTTAAACATAAACCAGTTTAAATTATCATGAGCCAATTTTACTTGAACTTGAATTAAACATCCTATTTTGATGAGTATTTTTTTGTCACTTAAATGCGCATCAAGACAACAACAAAAAATCGTGACTTTACTATAAATGTGGGCGACGCAATTTTAGATGTACATTTTTAAAAAATAACACGGAAAATGCAAAATGTGGATTTTTATAAAACAAAGTTTCAAAATTACGAGAAAATATGGATTTGAGCTCATTTACAAGATTTGCATAAGCAACAATGAATTGCAGTGCACTGCATCAGTCAAAAAATGCGTACTTTGTCCAATCCTAATTGAGCATTTAGCATCCAGCTTGCATTCAAATTTGTTTCACTACTTGACTAACTAGTGATTTTAATAGTTTGTAGAATTTTTGATGGTAGTTCTAGTGGTGAGCAGCTTATGGATTTGTGGCACTTAATTTTTTCAATAGGCTTCAGTGAAGACTTGGCAGTGACAATTGGTCGTAGCAAGCGTTGTATATGGAGGCTAAAATTCAAGATATATGTTATTATGATCAGTTTTTCATGGTCTACAAAATGCTATTGGAATT
>JAQFXM010005112.1:0-15621 GCA_034693345.1 Entomobrya multifasciata
TACGTTAATTAATTAATTATCTAGTTAATTACCAGTTTCTTGGTGTGCAAAATTTGAGTAAGAACTACAGCTAACAAAAATGTACAGACAGACACAGCTGTGCTTTGCAGTCAGCTTCCATCGATGATCCCATCAAAAATCTACTCCAGCAAAGATTTTTTTATAATGGATGATCATCCATGTTTTTAAAAATTCCCGCCAACCACCGATACTAAAAATGATCGATCTTTCGAATTTTGGGGTTGATCATCGTTAAGTTGAAGGGTGCTATTATTTATTTCATTTCAAATGAAATAGTTGTGCATCAGGTTACTATGGTATAGTATATATATTTCACTTAAGAAATAAGACTCTTATTAAAAACAACACACGTGAGGAGATCAATCAAAGGTTTTAACTTACCAAAAAGAGATAATACTCCAACAAGAAAGCTCCTTTCCTCCCCGTAATGATGATGATGAACTTGAACTTTCACCACGTGCGTTCACACACAAAAAGACAGGCAGATATATTTTTTTAATATATTTGTAAACAAAATATATCTATATTAAATTTTTCCTTATATCCTTGAAAATTGTTGACGTGAACATTGACTTTTTTTGATGATTTAAAAATGACTTTTTTATTTATTCATATGATGTTGTGTAATTAATGTGGCTGTGGTGGTGGCAGTGAAACGTGAGAGTGTGAACAAAAAAATTTAAAAATCTCCTTTTCCAGTTCCCTTTTTTTCTGGTTGTTGATGATGATGAAAGATGATGATGATTGATGTGAATGATGATGTTCTCGACTACTTTTGTTTTAAAAATTTAAAACTGAAAAACTTTTCTAAAGATTTTTTTGCTATAAAAAATACAAAAAATCAATCACCACCAACACCACTTTTCTCTCTTCTGCTACTCCAGCTCAAACAAAACACGACGGTGGACACACGACACTACGACGGAACAATTCTCATCAAAACACTCTCAGCGCAGCACTCACAACGTCACAACAACTCTCTCCAGTTTTTTTCTGTCACTCGCTCGACATGTGTCAACTAGAGATACATTTTTATTTTTTTATTTCCAATAAACACGACATATTTTTTCCAAGGTAAAAAAATGTGATGAAAGTTGAAGAAGGGGTTGGCAAACACAAAGTTTTCTGTCAGCTTCTGTCAAAATATTGCACTGATGTTAAAAAGATGATGATGGATGATTTAATGGCGAAAATGGGCCTAAAAATGTTATCCGGTTTTTTGGTAAGTTCACTTCCGGTTTTTCCAGCAACAGATTGACAATTGATGTGGATTGGATAATCTGGAATAAAATAGGCATGCATGAAACATAAGAGTTGTCAATAGACGGATCATAATTAAATGTACTTTTGAAGCACATGCATTTAAAAGTAGTCTTGAAATGTTTGTTTTTTAAAGTTAATTAATTAGGTGATTTGAAACATTAACTTTTAAATCGTAACGGCGCGTTGTTTAACTAAACTACATTAATTCAAGGTTAAGAAAATCGTCATATTCAATGTCGCGCGTGGGTTAATAAAACTTTAAATGCAAAATATAATCAAAACACTTGAATCGCAAACAGATTTACATCGTACATCATCTTATTGGCTGTTTTACTATTTTGTGTACGTCTTTTTTACCCGAATAGAAATAAAATGACGATTTGTGTAACAATCCTATTCATAAGTAGCTCGAAAAGTTAACCTTCGAAATATGTTAATCCAGTTTTTATAGTCAACTCAATTAGCATATACGTTAAGTTTAGGGTTAAAATATGCTTCTCCACATGTATTCCATTTTTAATTTAAAAGCTGATAAAAAACTGTTTAAATTTAATGTACAAGTGTATAATATTTTTAACTGCTTACCTTGTAAATATTTTATGGAGGTGGATTTGTATATATTGCTGTTGTAATGAAAATGAACACAAATTTTGCTTTGTCTATTTATTTTGCTGCACAACTTCTTGAATCCGACAAACTTGTTGTTGTTTCAAAACCGATTTTTTTAGGCACGCTAGCCAAACGATTTGTTAAATATCTCTATAAAAATCCTCTGTTAAAAAATAAACCACAAAAAAAGAAACACGGTAAAGGTATATAATTAAAAATTATAATGAGGATTAATCAAACTAAATTAAATAAATATAAACTGATGACAAATTATTCAAAATAATCGGCTGCTGAGGATGGAGGAGGGTACAAATTTGAAAAACAAAAAATTTGAAAAAAGTTGGGAGTAAATTAAATGGAGATGAAAACTAATACTGGTTTTTCTGCTTAATTATTTTATTTGGGAATAAATTTAAGAGGCAGAGATAAAACTTAGATGATGAATTGGTTGATTGTAAATTTGTAAAACGGTGGAGGTATTAAAGTATACTATATTTTTATAGTCTTGTTATGTGTGTGGCAATTAAAATGGCAGTGGTTGGTTTTGAAAAAATTGAAGATTTAAAAATGAAAAAAATAAATCAGTTTTATTTTGTCGCACTTTTTTTTAATGTTGTATTTTTACTTTTTTTGGAGCACTTTAGGGTAAGTACTTGTAGTAGGTCAATTTGTAGTAATACACTGAAAAATTTTAAAGAAAAATTGTCATTAAACATATTTAATTATATTTAACGTTCCCCTTCCTATTTTAGCTTAACTCTTTCTCATTTGTGGTCGCGGAAAAATTTATTTTTCTACAGAAAAAAACCCAACCAATAAACCATTCTAAGAAAAAACCGACAGATAGCTCGCGTACATTTAACAAAATACAATTTTCTATTTCAAAATTCCACTGCTATTTTCCGGTTAACTATTTTCATCCACTTACATTTACATCACTTAATTCCCAACCTTTAAAATACGCTTAGAAAACCATTTAAAACCTATTTAAATAATATATTTGGCAGTATTTAGCTTTTAGCCCTCCCAACAAATTTCTTAATATTTTCTGCGGATGAATCATTAACTTTTTTTGTTATTATTTCTTTATCCTATTCAGTATTTTATTTTTTTACTGTGTACATATATCCTGTTTATTATATATTATGTGTAAATTTTATCGGCTTCCCCATTCAAAATATAACCAATCTAGACAAAACACAGTGAATACATCCTCTCTTTATATTTTTATAATGTAAACTGTACCACCCTGATTATTACTCACTTGATAGTAAAATAAAAAATATTCTAACTTGCTATCTATCTCCTTATATTATTTTTATGGCATTAGGAAATATTTTTTTAAAAATATTTTAAACACACTTACTCTCCTCTCTCAAAAAAACAACAGCTTTGTGTAGTAAACTTTAATCACATTTACTTTTATAATTATATATTTTGTGCATTTTTCGGTCATACGCACACTACTCTCACACTTTTTTAAGTTTATTCTTCACAGAAGAAAAAAAATACTCTCCTGTTTAGTATTTCTTTCAAATTATTATTTATGCCGAGAGACTTTATGTGTGTGAGAGAGAGAAGATATAAAATAGATGGATAGGAGAGGAGGAAATTTCACACTTGCATATTATATTTTTTATATTTTTGTTTTGTGGTCACCACCTCTTGAAAAAAAACTTCTACATCTGTCACGTCCTTATAATAGTTTAGCAAGTAGAAGAGCAGTAGTAGTAGTGGTAGTTAGAGAGGTGGTAGTATTACAAGCAAATAGAGAATCGAATGAGAGAGAAGTTGCAATATAGTTTTGTGTATAGTTCAGTTCGTTTGAGAAAAAGAGTTAGCTTTTAGTTTGGTTTCGTTTTTCTCTTTATATCTGTTAGTGTAAAAGGCTATATAAAAATGCAAGTGGAAAGAACCGAACGAGCGAAGTACTCTATACCTACCATGTAATGTATGTATATAAATGATGGTGATATTGGTGATGGGATGTATGTTATATTTATTTTAATATAAATATCCTTTTTTATGTGTATGTAGTCTACTTTACAGAGAGAAGATCTGCTTTACTCTCTGTCTTGTCCTCTCTTTTTGCTAAACTTGCAGTATGTGAGCTCACTCAAACTCGACATTCAACAAACAACCAACTAAGCATATATTACATTTTCGCATTTCTCAGAGTTGTATATAATTTCTATACATTTTTTTTTCTTTCTTACCATAATAATTATATGCATGGACAAAATATGAGCAGATTTTTAAGTATATATATTTTTCGTGGTTTACTGCTACTCAAAAAACTTTACAGTAGTTGCTTTATGATTACAATGATTACTTGAATAGTTTTTCCTACTCACAATATTCCTCATAACTGCTATATAACATGGACATTTTTATAACATAAGTGCATGGCATAGAGTGCAATGTGTATAATAAGTGTTTAGTGTAGTAGTGCCTCTCTCTGGCTCTACTTTAAGTTGATATTTTTCTGGTGGTAATAATATGCTTTGATACACACAGGCCAACACACAGCACACACAGTCAAAGAAGAATATTACACAGAGATAAAATATAAAAGGAAAATTCTCTGAATATATAAAGGCATTTTTATAGTATGAATGTATGCATGTGTAAGATCTTAGAATAGAACATTACGTATCATATCATCGCAACCTACCTATCTACAAAATATACACAGAGAGCATATCGTATCGTAAATGTAACGTAATCATAACCTCTCTATATTCTGTTCCCCGTGTCTTCAGTCTTACCAAAAGACCAAACCAGACTGACTTGACTAGGCAGGTCTGGTCTGCTGCTTTTTTGGAACTTTTAAAACACAGCCTTTTATGTATACATGAAAACGACTTAGTGAAACTCCAAACAAGACCATTTTGTAGCTTTTTTCAAGAAAAAAAACGACCCAACTTACTACTAACTTTACACAAAAGGGTTATCTTATAAAATATATATACAAAAAATACATGTAGAGATGTTATATAAGTATATATACATATTTTAGGTGTTTATGAATGCACACATGTAGGTATATGTAGATATATATTTTTTCCATCATCAAACAACCATGTTTAAATGCTCCATATCATTTATTACCATACATAAACGTTGTAGTAATATAATATCCAGCCAGACCGTATAATAAATATGCACACACAACAACAACTTTACTTGAAAAACAAGTTTTGTCCAAAAGTGTGTGCCTTGGCTTTGGCTTGGCCTGGCCTGGCTTGGCCGTGCAGTATGTTTGGTAGCAAGTTAAGTACAGAGAATATTGCATACACATTCAATTCAAACATTCAACAACATACACATAAAAAAGCTGCACACACACACATACAACAAACATTTAACATTATTGCCTTACTACTTTACTTACATGTTACACATTTATGCATACTTTTTTTACTCAAGCAAAAAATAGGAGACTCCGACGATTCCACTGACTCTCCTTAGTCAGATCACCAGAAGAACAAGCGAAAAAAATATACATTTTAGCAGAAAAGCTCTGGCCAGGCCTGGCCTGGTCTGAACTGAAGAAGTAAAGCAAAAGCACAAATACAAATTCCCAGTTCAGCTCTTTTACTTGTTTTATTTTTTTCTTCAAAAGTTAAATACTTTGTTCTGCCATTTCCCTATATATTGGTAGTACAACTACCTTTTTAGCTATTTCACCACCCCAGCTTGCTTGAGAACACACGTACGTCCATCCATTCACAACCACCTATTATTATAGATATTATGTTTCTCGCAATTTCAATATACACCGCACACAACACACGCCAAAGAAATAAAAATCTAGATTTTTGCTGAATTTTTTTTTGGTTTGTGTTCTATCATCTTTTGATAAAATTCATATATGTACATTACTCATACATACAAGAAGAAAAAGTACACACGGTTTTTTATACAATGTTTAGTTTTTCGCTGATGTCTATTTTCTCCATCTTTTTTTGCTTTCATTTTTTTACACTAGAATTGAGTCAGAGAAGAGTAAAATAAGTTTGGAATATTTAGAGTTTAGTTGGTCGGACGGAACCAGAGACCAGCAACAGCATCTTTGTATCTCTACATAACATAAATATTCTCTTCTTCTTCGTCATCTTCCTTCTTTTCTTGTATGGTTGTTGCGAAACAGTCTGGTTGATTGGTTGGTTCTATATGTTTTCAATGGAAAAGGAATTTTGTTTGAAGTTCTTTTTTCCTCCTTCTTCTTTTCTGCTGCTTTACTCACTCAACTCACAGTCTTTCAGTAAAAAAATGTTAAGAAAAAGCGTTTTCTACTTTTATTCGCGTGTAGTCTGCCGTCTGCCGCTGAATGTTGTAGGTTATTTTTTGGGGGTGTTGGATAGTAGAGGGCCGTGTATCGTGTATTCCATGCAATATAAATGGATATGAAATGGAGTACAGTAAAACTTGTGTATAAAGTTGCATGAAAATTCTAACCGGAAATAGCTTTTTTAAATTTTGGGATTTCCTTAATAGTTTAGTTTTACGAACGTGTTACTGTACCGTACTAGCACCAGCAAATCTGGAATTGTTAGATAGATGCATTTTTACATAAACACAGACAGAAGACCAAGCCAAAGCCAAGTCATGGCTAAAACTGAGAAAATCGTTATTGTCTTGAGTTTTTTTTGCTTTGCTTTGCTACTTCTTGTCCTTTTGATGCTATTATTTATACTGTATTTTTTTGGTGCTCGATTTGACTTTGAAGATGAAAGAAGATGAGTCAAGTCTCTCTCTGTTTTTTTTAGTATAAAACAGGAAAATGACAACAAGGATGATAGCGATAAAGAAAAAAAGATATTATGAAAGGAAGATACAACACGTTTTAAACACAAAAGAACACACATGTCCTCTTCTGGTCTATGTAGTCATCATTTTGTCGTGATCATCATCAACATTGAACATATCCCCCCAAAAAGAAAGAAAAGATGATATACATAAAAAGGGGAAAGCGGAGGAGATTGAAGGGGTAAATGCTTGTATAATAGCTGGGTAGACAGGGAAGAGAAGAGACAAGTCAAAAGCTTTCTATCTTTTCATATCACAGATTTATTCCTTCTCCCTTGCTTACCCATCTTGCAGTTTCGTTTCGTTCAATAAAGTTTCTTTGATGAGGCACTATACTTACCTTTTTCTTGAAGAGTTCTGCCTGAATATTTTTTTCTTGAGCTGTGGGGCTAAGTGAAATGGGTCCTTATATATTTTTATATGTATATTTTCTTGAGAGAGGAGAAAATACTACATATTCTTTTCTTTACGATAATGAATGTGTGTACCCAGAAGAAAATGCCCACTTTATTTTATTCAAGAAAAAGACGTTTTCTTTGGGAAAGGGAAAGGTGATTTTTTTTCTGGGTGGTAGGTTGTAGGTAAGGTATGTATGTTAAAAAAGGAAGACGGTGAAAAAGGGTTTACTTTCTTGGTGATGTTTGCTTATGGATTTTGGTGTATTATGAAATGAATTGATTTGTTGGAAAAAAGGAGAAGTGCAAAAGATGGAGAAGAAGAAGAAAAAAAGAAGAGGGTTTTGTGTTTGTATGTGTTATTTTCATGATCATGAGCATCATGATGAAGGGAAAAATGGAAGAAGATGATGATGCCTTTAGTTTTGCCTGCTGGTCTGGTCTGGTCTTGTGTAAAGGTTGTAGGGAGAAAAGAAGAAGAATATTATCCTACTTTCTTTCTATTATCCTACTCACGACACGGCCATTCAATAATATTATTATGTTATGGGTATACACAGAGAAAATACTAGTCCAAACACACACATCACATGCATCAATATAAAATAAATGGAGGAGGATAAAATGATATAAAGCTCTTTTCTCTCTCAGACAGAGTGAGTCTCTCTCTCTTGAGCTATCTTTACCCTCTGGTTAATACGGCGATTCTGAGAGAGTTTTTGGAAGGTGGAAAGAAGGAAAGGCATACGGCATCTCTCTACTTACATTACTTACAGCTCTCGTCTGGTTTAGTTTGGCTCTTCTTCGACATCCGAGTGGAATAGATGGATATTATAGATAGAGATAGGTAGAGAGAGATAGATTGGCAGGGAGAGAGTGAAGGAGAAATTGTAAGTTTTAGAAAGTGGAAAAGCAGAAAGATGAAATTTTTTTGTTTGTCTACCGTCACCACATCAGAGTAGAAGTACCCAGTCCCCTCGCGCTCACTCAATCACTTACTGAAGTAGTCCCACACATCTTACTACTACATGCATATATACTTTATGGATTTATAAAGATAGCTTTAAGTTTAGAAGAAGGAAAAATTTCATGTATTTGATAGTAATCTTCTTTTGTATGTCAAAATAAATATACGTGTAAGTAACATGATGAAAATGAAAACGAAGAAAAGGTTGAAAAGGTATAATTTTTAACAGGTTTATCAATGTAACGATCTATTGATGAATGTGTTTTAATAATTAATTACTCTTTTTTACATCACACAAAACAGACATACTGATCGACATGATGTCATCATCACAATTACGTCAAAATAAATAGGTATGCATTTTTCACATTCGTTTTTTTACAGGAAAAATGTTGCATGATATTCCATAGCGTATTAATTTCATCATATCATATACCATACCAAAACTTTGCAATAGGAGCTCAAGCAAAAGTTTTTTTTTGTTTTGTATGAAATTCGCAAAAGAGATTAGCATGTCTGTATGCTCTGCTATATCCTTTAGAAAGTAAAGCAAACACAATGAAAATGAAAACTCAACTCTCAATGCAAGCGTATTATTCATTCTATTGTAAATGCAAAGAGGCATGTGGGCATTTTATCTTACACTATATTTTTTATCTAAAAAAAAGGTTTCCATTTCATATTCATTCATTTTCATCTGACTGACTTCTTAATTTTTTTCTCAGTATTAAAAAATAACAGACAAAAAAATCATAATACTTTTAGAACACAATTGCAGCAGATATAAAATGATAACATATCGCATCGCATTACTATCCTGAGCCCAACTAGAAAAAAAATCCGGATTTCGGATGTTGTATACAAAACTTGTTAACTTGTCCTACAATTTACAAGAGATGGTTTTAGATATATTATAATTTTTCTTCATAATATGTTATATATGTCTAATCAGACAGCCACCAGCATCATTCTCATCATTGCCACCACCGCCGCAAGACCTAAATGAATAGAGAAAGAGAGTCAGAGAGACGAAGAGCTAATTTAGTTTTAGCAAAAAAAAAAACTCTATACAAGACTGATAGAGAGAATGTTGCGTTTTTCTCGTGTGTGTGTTGATGTTATATCCAATCTACACACACTAATATTATATTACACACGTCGGTAAATTTGAGTCTACCACCTACCAAACTATATAGACTAAACTAGAGAGAAGAGGCACGAGTCTCTCTTCTTTTTCACCAAAAAAAAAACGAGCAGCAGAAGGAGGAAAAACGTCGAGAAACGAGATCATGTCATGAATGTTATTCTCTTTTTGTAATTATGTTACTACTCCTCACAAAAACCGACGACGATGCAATATGACTATGACGATGCGAAAAAAACTATTGCTATTTGCTATGCTTGCTACATTTATTTTTTGGAGGAGATGTGAAATGATGATGATGACGATGACGACGTTGATGATGGTATATGGCGATGTAGTAGATTGTTTGGTAATCAGCTTCAAGTAAAAAAAGTGTACATGATATGATGACTACATGACATATGAGTAGCAAGTATTTGTAAATGAGCTTGCAAAAATTATTTTGTATGCTTGTGTATCTCTGTCTACATGCATGGTTGAATATTGAAATGGAGAGGAGAAAAAGGAAGTGTTTTTTCGTATTTTTTTCTGGTGTTTTTTTCCTGAAAAACGAAGAAAATGATTGAATGAGTAAGCAAGCGTTGTATCACGATGATCGTCAAGCATGTAAAAGTTAAAGTTACATGGGAAATTATTACATAGATTGGTAGTGTGTGTTTTTTTCCTGCAAACATCGTGTAATAAAGTTACAAAGTAAAGTAAACCAAACCACAAACAACATAAACTTATGTTCATATAGATATATTAGACAGAGATGTATGTTGTGTTGTGTGTGTATGTAAACGTGATGATGTGGAAGTTTGAGTATGAGTCATGTCATAAAATCTTATTTGCTTGTTTGAGTTTTCTGCTAATTTGCTAATTTGTTTATGGTTAAGTGCTAAGTATGGAAGAGAAAACGGGAGCGCCTTCGCCATCAAAACCAAAAGAGTAGTGTAGAAAAACGTTACTGTTCTACCGCCGCTGCCGCATCGCATGGCATGGCATATCATGTAAATGCTACACAGTGTGTACAATCGAAAAATTTCCTAGAAATTTGGTCTATTTTATGATGGTTATTTAATTTAATTTCAGATAATTGATCTTACATTATGACATTACTTGGGAATAAAAGCATAGTATGTTTATTTGAAAGCGGTGTTGGTGGTGGTCCATATCAAATCAATAAGCTGGTTGACTTGGAGGGGGCAGGGTAGAAGTAAAATGAAACTGATTCTATAACGGCAACATCGCAAAAAGCTTTTTTCGCTTTTCCAGAAGAAATGAAAAATCATCAACCAACCTACCCACCCTTGCTACTAAACTATACCATCATCATCACCGCTACTTTTAATTAATTTCCAATGATGGATTTCCAATTCCCAGACTAGAAAGTAGGGAGGAGAGGACGACGGGACGGGACTACGTGACGACGATGATGATGGGGAATGTTAAGTTGAAGGAAGGATTGTCACAGAGTGTTTTGTAGTGACGTAAAAACTTTTTTGCGCATTTTGATGACAAAAAAAACAACAAAAAATATTATAATTTGCAGCTTGACAATAAATAACAACCTGTTTTATCAGTTTTATTTTGTTATTTAAAACCATGCTGCTTGTTAAAAAGAAGTGGAACTGCAAGTATGTAAATCAAGTTAAAAGCATAGTTCGCGTGATGTGATGATCCCTGGCACTGGCACTCTGGTCCTGCGTACGTGCAAGAATACAGGATATTTTTATCTTGTTAAACTACCAGCTAAAATGTACATTGAATTGGAATTGTTAAAAGAGAATTATAATCGCATGGATGATCATGATTGCTGGCCTGGCTAAGGAAAAAAATGTTTTCTTGATTTTCATTTTTATACGGATGGAACGTGTTCAAGTTCCATTATAATTTCCTTGAATCAAAATATTCAAATTGATGCACAAATAAAAATGAAAATTGAATGTCAAATGTAAACAAAGAAAATGTTTGTAAAAATTCAGTTCTTTATCATATGAAAACCAACTTGAGATTAAAACGCCATAAATACAATTCAAATAGAATACGACAATTGTTTGTAACAACAGATACAGCGGTTCTTCTATCACGTCCCTTAGATTCCCAAGTTTAAAAGCGTATATTTTTAGCAATTCGCTTGCAGTATTTGTTTTGGTTGAAAAAACCAGAAAGGAAACTATAATTATACTTACGTTTCCACTGTCCAATTCATTTAAAATTATTTTATGAAAGCATTTTCAAAGAAAACACTTTAAAATGAATGCACGTGCATAAAAGATGTTCAATACTTCAATGTATTCTTTTGCCGCAGAATAACGAAGTAATGAAATGAAAAGGTTCCCAAGAAATTGGAACGCTGTTGCGTTAAATTAAATTATTTCTTACGCACAAGGAAAATATTATTCTTATGAACAGAAACTATTGAAGTGTATGACTTTTATAAAAACAAACTGACTCGTTTGAAGCCAAAAATATTTACAAGACAAGTTAAAATGCGGTCACAAATCAAAACTACAATTTTACTATTTATTCTGATCAACCGCTGACGAAAAAAAGGTTTTATAAATTCAAGCATTTTATTAATATACAGCAAATGAAATTAATAAATTAGGTCAATTATTTATAAATTAGCAACATATTGAATTCATTCCATATAGTAAGAATTCCATTTCATTTATTTTTCAAAAGAAATACATGCATGCTCAAAATAAATATAAGCATACGTTCTAAATTAATAGTTTATTATTAGCATCTCCAGTCCCAATTCCAATATTCCAAAAAAATTGTTTCTTTTCATTACTTACCTGTCGTCTTCAAAAAATATATGATTTTAAATGGCTTCTATTTTTCTTTCACTTTCTCTATTTAGCCTAGCTTTCATCAATGCCCTTACATTTTCATCCTCTTCATCATCATCATCCATTCCATTCCATACCAAAATAAACTTTTTATTAACTCTCCTTTTCTTTCTCTTTTTCTTCCCAGTACCGCACCACCACTACTCAACAAGCAACAAATTGAAATAGAACAAAAAAACTTTTCCTTGTTGTTCATGCTTGTATATATATGATGATGTGCTCTATATACCCGAATTATTGGACACACATAACATAACATCACATTCTTCTTCTTTTCCTCCAACACAAAAACAAGCCAACAACTTTCTCTATTTTTTCTCGATTAAATGTTATGACTATGACGTTATCATTTTTTCTATGTATAGTATACACAATTCACACACATAAATGTAATGGAAAGAAACATAAAACATTTTTTTATGTTTGTTCAATGAAATGCTATATGGCAATTTACAATCAAAGGCATTTTTTTATTTTCCAGCCATCATCAATGTATAAAAAAATAATACAATATTCCATCTTTCCATAGTCTCCCTCTTTCTCTCAAAATAATCAACATTACATATCATATCATCATCCTCTTTTACAGTTTGCTTCTTTTCTTCTGATCTCTGTCTTTTTTTGTGACTTGACTTTATATACCAAAAAACTCTGAAGGAGGAGACCGTTTCTTTCTTGGAGAAAGTTATAACTTTTTGTTTCTCTACCTCCTTTCTTGTCCACTAGCAAAATGTACAGAATTATTTTTATACAACAGTTGCATATTTGCGTAGGAAAAAAGGAAAAGAGAAAGCTGCTGGTCTGGTGTTGAACTGACACTGTTGATTGCATGTGTTCCAGTCGTATATTATTTTCGGTATAATCATTCAAGTTGATATACAATGAGATATTATCGGTTAGTATTTTTTATGAACACATTCGTTATTGTAGAAAATGTTAAGGGGAAAAGTAACTACTATAAAAAATAGTGGTGAAATTTCAAGAGTGAAAGAAAAAAGGAAAAAAAAAAATTGTGTGTGCCGTGTGCTATGCAATATGCATGTATTTTAGCAGACTAGACCAAACCAAGAGTTTTCTTTTTTGAAATGTACATATTTTTTAGAGTAAAGAAAGGTGTATTATACAATTATGTATTATTAGCCACTAAAACTACCTAAAATAGTATGCATTTTTATACCAAGGTATGAAAAAAGGGGAATATGTTGTTGTTGTTCTAGCCTAAAAACATAACATGAAAATGCACAATACACACGCAAGCAACGCATCCGTCCGTCCGTCCGTTTTCTCCTATGTTCATTTTCATGGTTCTTGGGAAAAAGGGAAAATTATAGTGTAAAAAAAGTAGTGAAGTAGTAGAAGTATATGGTTTGGTCGTGTGATGAAGGTGGTGGTGGTGGTAATAAAGCCGGAGAGAAGGAGAAGAGCCGGGTGTGGCTGGGAAAAAGTAGTAGTCTTTTATGAGGGAGGACTACTACTTGTGTAACGTAACATACACATAAGAGAGAAGACGACGGTGGTAGTATACTAGTTTGTCTGTATGGTTGAGTGTGACCATAATGATGTGAATGTGAGGGAGAGAGAGAGAGCGAGCGACTAAAAAGTTCGATTGTTTCTTGCTTGCTTTGCTTACAGGCTTGATGGTGAATGGTGAGTGAGTTGAAGTTTGGGAATAAGTCTAGTTTGCGAGGAGGAATATGAGGAATATTATTTGCTTTTGTATTTGGTATTGGCACTGTACTGTAGATTTTTGGTGTTGGTGGCCGAATGGAAGATTTGGGCTATGAGAGCGAAGCCTATGTGATATACTGACAAGTTGGTTGGAGAGATGGGAAACTTATTGTAAACTGGGTTCCAAGAAGAGAAACCTGTGGTTTTCCTCAAGAGAGCGCTGGAAGGGATTTACATATTAGATGGGTTTAGATGGATGATGGAATGAGTTTTAAAAAAATGGAAATTATACTGATGGTTTTGTTGGATTTTTGATAGTTGCTTTTGATTTATTGAATTTACCGAAAAGTTGAAAAATAAAAATTTGAAAGGAAAACAAGGAGATTTTTGAGACGTTTAAAACATTTAAGAAAAGATGGTTAAAGATTGATGTGCATGAATGGCCATTTGATAGGGAATCCAGTTTTTAGCAGGAATTTAAAGCTGTGTTTAGATCGGCAATGAGGTCGTCAATAGCCTCGAGTCCGACAGAGAGCCTGACGAAGGACTCGGTGATGCCGAGTTGTGCGCGTAAGTCAGCGGGAACGGATGCGTGGGTCATGGAAAAACTGAAAGGATGGAAAAAACAAACGTCAAAACAAATGGATTAAAGAATGAAATTACAAATAAAAAGTTGATTTTCAAGTTTGAAGGACTTACGGTAGCTCAGCCAAACTTTCATATCCTCCTAAGCTCTCAGCTAAGCTAAAAACTTTAAGATTTTGAAGGAATGTACTCGAGTTGCCATTCTTGATATAAAAGGAGATTAGTCCAGAATGACCGGAAGTTTGTTTTAAAGCCAGTTGATGTTGGGGATGATCAGGTAAGCCGGGATGAAGAACTTTCTCAACTTTTGGATGAGCATTTAAGAATTTAGCGATTGTGTAGGCATTTTTCATGTGCAGAGGCATGCGGACATGGAGTGTTCGGATTGATCGGAGGACGAGGTAGCAGTCGAATGGAGAGGGTACTGCTCCCAAAGCTGTTTTAAATTAAAAATATAAAAATGTTTACAATCCTACAAAAACGGAGAAACAATTATGGCACTGGAAGTAGAGCATGAATAATAAACTTACAATTTTGCAAGAAAGCCAGCCTTTCCTTTAAGCTGTCACTGGAAGTGACAACAGCACCCATGAGGACATCAGAGTGTCCATTCACATATTTTGTCAGGGAATATACCACAGCATCTGCTCCAAGTTGCAACGGACGCTATATAAAACAGATCGTTTAGTCATACCTTCACCAAGTAGGGCATGCAAATTACAATTATGATCATAAGTAAAAAAATATGGTCATACTTGGAAGTAAGAAGTCAAGAAGGTATTGTCAACCGCGACAATGATATCCTTTGAATAATTATGCACAATCTCAGATACCGCGGCGATATCTACCACCTTCAAAGTTGGATTGGTTGGAGTCTCTATCCAGACCATCTATAAAAACAAATTATTTGTTAAAAATATCTAATTACTTATCCCAATCTTGTTACCAGAATTCAACTGCTACTGAAGCACCACAAGTTGTATACAATTACCCTTGTTTTCTCTGTCAAAGCCGCTTTCAGTTTATCAAGCTGAGTAAGATCCACAAAATCAGTGTCAATGTTGGCAGTCTTCTTCATTTGTCGGAACAAACGTCCAGTACCTCCGTACAGGTCATCCATAGACAAAATGCGATCGCCAGTGTTCAGCATTGCTACCATATTTGTGGTGGCTGCCAAACCGGACGAGAAAACTAGCCCTGAAAAGTAAATTACAAAATGATCCATAATAGCATGTAAACATATTAGCCATTCAAAATACATGTGTTCCAAACAGCTTGTTAACTAACCATGCTTTCCCTTGTCCAACGCTGCAAGCG
>JAQFXM010005113.1:0-15619 GCA_034693345.1 Entomobrya multifasciata
ATATGTTGACCCATTTTAGCGCCAAAACGATATGAAGTTCTCATTTTTACAAGCAAACACTCTAGCGGCATTTAACTGTGCAAAAATGAAAACAATTTTATTTCTTCATGTAAAACAATAATTATTCTAGCTACTTTTTGAGCATATTAGTCGCAAGTTCCCTATATCCTGTTGTCAGGTTTATCATAATAAAAGTATGTTTAAGTGTGATTTCCCTCGATTATACATCTTCTGGGTATGCAAAAGAATTTTCATCTCGTACTCTGTACAGTAGTATACCCATTAAATATACAAAAACTGCGAGCCCAGGAGAAAGGAATTTTTGAGTGAAAGGATGACTCTCTATTTTTGGTGTTGGTGTATGAATGTACAAAAAATTCCATGTACAGTGTAAATAATAGACCACAACCTCTAAAACAGATTTATATCTTCGTTTATAAGCCTAAATTGGTAACATCAGCATGCACAGCAACAGTCACCATCTCATTATAGCTTTACCTCTTTACATTGTCTACATGACAGGAATTTCTCCAGAGAGTATAAAAAGCTCTATGATTCTGGTTCAGTTGATGTTCTGTGAGCCGTACAGATACTTTTAGGTACATTCATATAAAATCTTCATAGACTTAGCTATATACCATGACATTTGTTTGAAAAAGCATGGACATTAGTTGTAGTTGGTACTACCATGTAAAATTGCTGACCATGTTTTTTGTCGTAGTACCTTCACGAAAGGGAAGGATAATGGGCAAAGGAATTAGAACTTTGGGAGGCTCCAAGGGAAATTCGAGTATGCAAATTTGGGAATTCCATGCATAATGAAGATCCAAGCAAGTGCAAAATTTGTTGTCCTTGTGATATTTCTGGCGTTCAACAAAACGTAGTAGAATGGTTAATATTTTGTCAAGTCAGGGAGCTGCTTTTTCAGTTAGACACTTAGAATGATGATGATAATACATAATGTCTGCCCTTTTGACGTACAAAAACACAAGCTGAGATAATGTTACTGCTTTGGGCTATATGGTATTTCAAGTCATGTTATTGCTTTCATTCCATCATCATACCTTTCCTCTACTCTAATCTCGGGTTTCGAAATAAAGCTGATATATGTGCTTTCTAGAAAGACGGTGATCTATTGGTCTACGACGACTGCGATTTGATAACACATCACATGACGTTCAATGTTACACCAGTGATTATCGTATGTTATGCAGGCAATGATTCCAATCACTGCGAGGAAATCATTTGTGTTCATTTGAAAGCTCTAAAGTATACAAGACAAGACCACCACGTAAGTTTACCCAACCTTTCAAGCATACGTAACTAAGTGTGCATTGTTATTTTGTTATTCCCTTGCTTGCCCATTTTCCCTTGATTGTAAGAGCGATGATGATAAATTGCACGGATTAGTTTCTTCACCAGTTCAAACTCCACAGAGACTGCAATTTGTTACGTAGCTATGAATGTAAATTACATGACTCTTTCCAACTAATGCATATAAGATCAGCCACCCCAATAATTTGCAATCTTGATTGATGATGAAAGAACGCTGCTAGTAGAAAGTGTATAAGAATGTTCTAACATGGACTACACCTCTAACCTCATTCTTTCCATTACTGCAATGGTAGCAAAGTATGCAAAGCGATTTGTTATCTTTGAGTGGGCAAAGTGAAACCATGCCCTACGATGACGCACAAGATGGCTATTTGCTAGACCGACTATTATGAAAGGCACACGCTTCCCCATCTAGAAAATTTGATCAATTAAGCGAAATTCCAGGAAAGAAATTTGCTGTTATCGAAACTTTGTAATAGTGGAAAATTACGGGGACATGTTTTGTGTATTTGCAATTGCTTTTGATTGACAATGACTGTTTTGGCAAAAATAAAATGAAGGAGTTTGGTACTGTCATTTTGATAGAAAATTTATTTTTCCTGTAATAGTTTCCTCCCCTGTGGAGCAAACTGCCTGTCAAAACATACTTTCTCTGAAATATTTTTTGTTGCTTTGAGCTCCATGCGAACGAGAATACAAATATGTCTTTTGTCTACATGTCCATCCCTACTTCCCGATTGATAGCTTGTTGTTTAATTTCATTACGTATTTAGTCGCTTAAATTGTTGTTGACTCACTTGTTGATGATGGCAATGACTCATAAAATTGATCATGATTCACGATAAACCAACTCATTACTTTGTTTTACGACATTCAGCCATAAATGCAAGCACCATATTATATTCATGTTTTTGTATTTTCTTGTGTTAATATAAAAAAGAACAAGTTTATGTTTCCTTCAGACATCACCTATTCTGTGAGTCATTTCTTAGAGATACATATACATATACAATATACGTATAGAAGGAAATTATGTGGCTTCTGTGGTTTTAAGCTAGTAACGTTTTTTACCTGCCCCCACACTGTTGAATATATGCATGATTTCGCGTTGAAGGGACTCCCTTTCATGAACCTAAGTGTGGGCGTCCACGAAACTTTATTTTCCAGTGTTACAAAAAACAAATCACACTCCGAATCATATAATTACATAGAATGGAATAAAACAGATCTTTTGGGTTTGGGACATACAGTAGCGTGGTATTTTTCAAGAAAAAATCATTATTTAAAGTGTAATAAAATATGTTCCACCAATGCTCGATAAAAGTTGCTGAATGTTGAATGAGGTTGGTGACCAACAAGCAGTTAAAACCAGAACATGCTCACACATTTTTTTCAATTCTACATTCTTGTCCAGAATTAATTAGGTTTCGAACTCTATATTTCACCTTTTTCGGTAAACTACTGCTATTAAATTTTCTCGGCAAAAAATGTTCAGAGTAAATTATTGGAGGTACAATGCACGATGAAATGATTTATAGGTGTAAGTAGGAAAGTAGTACCAATGTTCATACAATATACATATAAGCCATTACGTACTGCACCGTTATCTCCATTTCTCATTAAAAAATTTTGGTATTTCTTCGTCAACAAGTGTCACGTACTTTACCCATTATGTGACGATTGAGTTATTGCGTGAATTCTAATCTCTAGAGAAAAGCGAAAAACGATAATGCAATAAATGTATTGTTACCGTACCACTGAAGAAAGTCGCCAGTTTTCCATTACATACCTTTGCAGTACTTTCACAATAATTTACACTGTGACCAAGTTTTCTTTATTGTATGTCTGCTCTTAAAAACATGAAAGCTTAGCACAAGAAGTCATACGTAGTCATACAATAGGGAACAAAGAAAACTGGCCACGTCATGATTCTAGACTTTCACGGAAGTGGTTTCCTGCCTGTTCAAATAAACTGTTGTCCTTGTAATCTCTTTGAAGACATGAGAAAGCTATTATTGAGTATTTTTGTATAAAGTAAATCTTTGCTTTTGGAGCTAAAAGTCTTGTAAATTGGAGTTAGCTAAGATGTTTTTATTAACTAAAAGTACTAATACAGTATTGCTAACAAAAGCGGACTTCACGGATGACTAAAAGAACTAATGCTCTGAAAATGAATAGCTGAACACGAACAGCAAAAACTAATATTTCTGGGGTATAATAATGTGAAAAGATTTCAGGGTTGTTTTATAAATGAATCAGAATTTGTAAAGGAGTCGAAGAAATAGTGGATGTGTTCTGTAAGTTGGCCAAACGTATAACAACTATCAACTAAGATTACCTATATAACTGATTGTGATTACTTATGTACATAGTTCTACGTTTTACTGCCTATTGCACTAACTTTTATACAGGGTTTATATGCAGTGTAGTGTATAGTGTATAGGTTCTATGTTGAGTTATTTATGACTTATTATTGCAAGCTGTTACTAGAGTGAATCACTTTTTGTCATAGATAGTCATACATCATTCATTGCTCCTTAAAAGCGAACTACGGGCTTTTTTATTGAGTGAAAGTTACATTTTACACACTGAATAATAAATTTTTCCATGTGCTTTGGAATATTCAAATGCTTCCAATTAATAATATCAATATCGTTTACGACCATCTTTTCCCAAATCACAATGTATAGGCTTTCTGGTTATCTTTCATATCACTTAATTCGACTGTATGCGCCGTAAAACTTGATGCGTCAGTTAAAACATTCAATGATTCAAGATAGTATATGACATATGACTATGAAAATTAATTCGACATGTAGCTGTACGCGATGGAAAATAATTAATCTTCACCAATTCAAGCCAAACAAAGGTGTCATAAAAAAATCTTAAGTAAACTTACATTGATCAAAGGTTGTAGTTTGTAGTTGGAGAATCCGCCGTATCCCATATTCGACAAAAGTTCTGGACTGAACCGGTTGAAAAGGCCACCCCATCCATAGCACACTCCAGATAAGAGGATGGTTAATGTAACGGTGCAAAGTAAGGATTTCATTTTGTCTATTGGTTTATGTAACCGGATTGGATTTTATAGGAAGGTTGAAATTTTTCTGTACTGTAAGTTAAAAGATCATTAAATTAATAAACTGCATCCAAGAACTTGTAACATCACTCATATTATGAAAATTTGCCGATTAAAAAATAAAGAACAATGTTGACACACGATAAACATCTATCTTGTCTAGCTAAAAATGTTGCCTCATAATTACCGAATTATGTAAAGATGAGTTTTACAAAATTTCGTGCCAGAATTTGTATGAATATTTTAACTCACAATTATACGTCTCATTCAAAAGCGGTTATGACGTTGTACGTCATTTCTTTTTAAGTCCCCAATCAATTATGTATGCGGAAATGCCAACAATACAGATGTGTTGGGCTGTCAATACTTGTAATCGTTGGCGCCGTGGCGCCTTCTAGTTAAGTTTCATCTGATTTTAATTACTACTTACTGAACACACATTCCGCATTTTTTCATGATTATTCCAACATGTTAATAATTTATAGTCGATAATTTACAACCGTATGCCTTTTGCTATGTTTGTAAATCCAGGTGTTCGCTTAGAATATAATAGTATACATTATTTATGTACAATAGTCTCGGCTTTTGTATTTTTTCTTTTCATGTCATTGAGAAGGTTGTACTTTGTACTTTTTGAATGACATCCTACCTAACTGTCAAAAGTGTCTGCTAAAAATATTTCTCTCAAAAAATTGTATTCAAATCGAAAATGAAATTCTAGTTTAATGTTCATTTCTGCATGACACATGATAGCAATGACGTGTTTTCTCTAACTTTGACATGCTTTGTTTTATTCTTAGCCCATTATTTCTTCCATTGTTTAGAAAACTCCTGAGCATAATTAATTTTTAGACTCGTAATACAACGTAAGTAAGGCATAAACTGAATGAATAAAAAATGTCTCATTGAAATACAGCGTTATGGAGTCGCTAACAATGTTCGAATTATTACGTGCGAGAAATGCGTTTACAGTGAATTGCTGGACCTGAAATAAGTTCTCATGAAATATAAAGTATCTATTTTAGAATTGGAACCATTTTTTGTCCCTAATTAAGAGGGACTAGTCTAAAAAATGTTGGTATACTGAATACTGGTTGGCAGTTTAAAAAAACATTGAATACTGAATACTTTAATACGGTGTATCCATTTCTTAATGAAAGTAGGTGTATCCATTTGTTTTTGTTTTCAATATGGACTAGTCAATGAACCTATTATATTTGATGCATGCCATAAAAGTATGTTTACGTAATCCAAAAAAATTACCTGTTGTATAACGTTTGCTTGACAAGATCTTGTTACTCCGTAACTCTGCTTTTCTGTCACTTCTCTTTAGTGTTCCTTTTTCCTTGTATTGATTCGTATAAAATTGATTTTCGGAAGAACTTTCGTTTTTATATCGAACTTGGTTTATATATTATATAGATTTATTTTAAAGACTCTGATTTATAAGGACGTATAAATATAGTTGTGCGTGCATTTATATTAAAGTTAATTTTGATATGTGTGCGTTTCAATTAAATCGATTGTTTATATTTAAGGGTCAAATAGATATGTATATATTTCAGTTGTACTTTTTCGGATATGTATTTTTTGAATGATATGTTTCAGTATATTTTTCACATTAAATTTGAGCTTTGTAGGTACGCCGTATTAAAACTGTATGATTTTTAAGAGCATCAGCCTTTGTGCTCAGAGTGTGTGTGGTTTTTGTTGTAGCTGGTGGGCTTGATTTTGACTTGTTTGTCGTAAGCACTCAAGAAAATGAATGAACGGATTGCGTGTTGTTTAGAGGTACTCTGAGAAGATTGTTTCCTTCTTTTTTCAGCTTGTTGTAGTGTATGTAGCCTTATCTCTTCTTATTCCTTCGTGTTTTTCGTGAACAAAAAATGTTGTGAATTAGACTTCTTTCTCCTTGCGAAAAGTACGCTGTTATACCGTAAATATAGGTAGAAGAGTCTGTCTGTTCTGTGTGGGCTATAAGTAAACAACCCGTCACTTCTCTGGCTCTTCCCTTTTTGTATACAATACAACAGTATTGGATTGGTACAACGATGGTTTTTAAAAGCACTTTGCTTTTCCAATTAGATTGTATGGTTGACTTTGGCTACTTCCAAGTAGTACCAGATAGACGATAGAGTTTTGCAGGTTTGGGCGAAAGTTATTCTACCAAATATGAAAAAATCGTTAATATTGCAAAAAGGATATAGTCTCCTACCTTGTTTTTCTATATTTTCAGATAAAGAAAAATCAGAATGCTTAAAAGAAGCACAGTAGCTATTTTTTCTGCTTGCTATATATTCCGTGGCTTTTAATTTTCTATTTACGCTTCACCACGTTTTGTTCCTTTTCTCCGTTTTTACTCTTGAAAGTTTTTTGTAGTGCTTGTTGACCAGATAAAGTGGACAACTTTATATACACTTAGTTTGGTTCCGTTTACGTATGAAATAAGCACAGAATTTTTTAAAGAGGAACGTTGCTAGCTGCGATGATATTCAATGTACTGTGAAGAAAGAACTGAGAGAAACTTTTTTCTACAGAATGCCCTTAATTCTGCTTTCTTTTGGAAAAGCCAACCAAGTAAAACAGGTACGATGTTCGCAGGTCAATTCACAAATCCGGAATGAACTCAAGACCACTGGAAGGGCTTGGTTTTAACCTGCAGAGTCTTTTTCGTCATCGTCGTCAGCAGCACGAGAAAAAAACGAAATATTCGTAATAAGACGACCAGCTATAAACGATGGGGCCATACATGCATATAGTTCTACCATGTAATGTGCTATAATGAAAAAGGAAGGAAGTTGAAGTATACACGTAGAACTATTTTGCACACAGGTATATTGATGACGTGATACGGTATATACAACATAAAGAAAAATGTACTGACAATCAGCCCATTTCCGTTTCACTTCTGTAAACGTAGAAATTCTTTATATGATTGTGTGTATATGGAACATGTTTTTCTCTCTATTCCGTACTGTGTATTAAATTCCGCACTGCATGTTTTCCTTTGTGTCTATGCAGTGCTATTATTGTACCACGCCATTATATTATCCAAAAGAAAAAAGAAGGAACTGGTATGGTATACGCTGGCAACCACGAGTTTCGCCAACATCGCGGTGTGCATACCAGCAGCATTACTAGAATGTGGATACCAAGTTGAGTCTTTTTAGTAGGAAAAGTAAAATCTCTATCCAGCAATACTGACACAAAATGCCTACATCGTATAACCTTTCCCTTTTACGTTACTACACATAACATGCACGAAGGCTTTCGCGAAAAATATTTCGCATGGTGAAAGCAGAGAAAGAAGGAGAAAGCATAACAGTATCCATTCAGTTAGCTGTATGTGCTGCGTATATGTAATATGCATGTAAATAGGTTCCCCTACTTGGTTTGCTATGGTGCAAGCGTGTAGAAACAGAAAATCGGTCGGCAGAGGTTTGATGACGAAAACGAAACGGGAGCGGCGGGCAAGTCAGAATCTTGTTCGCTACGCTGGAAATTCACACATAGCGTCCAAAAATACACAGAGAGCTGAATAAAAGCACATGAGTCAAGAGAAGAAAAAGCAATAATAACAGTAACACTATCAGCAATTTAAGTTATATTTGTATATATTGGTTTGTAGATATGTGCATATAGCTTGTATATATCCTGTGCTTGCGCAATGTTTTATTATTAGTATACAAGTACCGACAATGCAGAGCTTCCGTTTCTTTCTATATTCTACGTGATACTTTTTTCTATACCCGTAATTTCTGATAGAAGAAATATGAATTTGTTCTTGAAAATACTACGCATATAAATAGTGGGCCCCTTTATTTTTCTTACTTTCGAAAGCTTTCTTGGAGATCCTGCGGTTGAATGCCATAAAAAGTTGGTGTTGTGAATATATATTTTTTATGAATATGCCATGTTGCTTATAAGTTCTTGCGTCTAGCGCTTTATTATGTGATCGTTATCTCTTATTGCTCACCCGCCACCCGCGAAAAAGGAAGGTGACGTGAACAGCGACGTAATAACTGTAAGAACGAGCAAGGTCCAACTACTGCAGTCCTCTTTCCATGCAACGCCACCACAAATCCGGTTCTTGTGGGCCTGCAAACTAAGATGAATAATACACGACACTTTTACCATCACATCATATGGAAAACATATACAAAATAACGTTATATATTATATTCATGGTTGAATATTTGGAAAACTGTCACGCTCACGGTTACTTTGTACGTATTACTTTCACCCAAATATAAATTGTCGTGACTCGTGACATGTTTTGCATACATGCAAATTATTCATGCAAAGAAAATTTAGTGTGCACTATCGATATTATAATTGTGTGTGGCTAATAATGTGGAGGCGTATATAAATAAAGAGATTGGCTTTGGGTACTATAATGTTGGGACATAAGGAAGTTTTGGTTATTTAAAAAAACAAAAGCTCGGTCGATTTCTTAACAAAAAAACTTGTCACGTAATTTTTAACTGTACTCAATACAATAGTTTATAAGCTTGTTTTGTACGTCTGTTAAGGCTATGGAACCTTTCCTTGTCTTGGGTCAAAGAAGCTTTGAACTGCAAAAACACAATTAAAAAATACTTCTGTCCCTGATAAAAAATGCGGTTGCGTAAGATGGCTAATATCTACTCCAAGAAAAATTGCCTTTTAGCCGCGGTTCTAAGTATGTATAAGTAAGTAACAAAGGAAATGTGCCTCATGAGTTCGATTATTTCCACTTCGGTACTTTCTTACCGATTTCTCCGAGTCTGCAAACAATCGTGTTGTGTTCATGTGTTCTGCTCTGATAGTCATTTTTATTAGAATGCATGATTGTCTCAATATAAATATTCTTGGGTCATCCCTATAACACATGATATCCCTCAGGGTTACGTGACGTGATGTATGAAAAACATATATTACGCCTCATTTAACCTCTAGCATGATGCATTTAAGGCTTTTTTGCTTTTGCTAACAGTAGAAGTGAAGGACTCTTACTCTGATAGTTTTGCCCGTTTAGACTTGCATGTCATGCCTGTGACATTTGAAACTAGCGTGATGGGATTTGCACAGGAAAATAATGTTAGTAAATATTATATATTATAGGAATATGAGAGAAATATTAAATCTAACGTCTCTAATGGGAAAATAACTTTTTTCCTTGTTTGCCCAACACGTTTTTGTTTCCCGTAGGCCTGATGGTTATTGGTGTAAAGTAAAAGTACCAAATGCCAATTCTTACTAACCCAACGTACACCATTGCTGCAACCTGCAACCAAAAGTTGCTTATACCATATAAGTATCAGTCATCATCATCATGATTGATTGATTACTGATGACCTACAGCTCAAAACATATACATGATATAGTGGCTTCTTACAAATACACATTTTTTATATGGGTGCTGGTATATGCAGATGGCGTATTGAGTTCTACCTTGAATTTATAAAATAATTATGAAGCGTTTTCTTTGAAGTTACGCTAAAGCTACTTTTCAATTCAGTCAAATAACTGGGTAAATCTTTTTTCTCAAGAAATGTTCAGCCGATTCCAAAATTCGAAATTGTAATCGCGAAATTATATAGTATACCGTGTATCTTTTCATTTTAAACTTTCATTCACTCACGTTCGCAATAGATGCCTTCAACTAGATATACATACATACGTTATACGTATACAACTTACTATAGCAAAAGTTACATCATGATCAAATTATAGCTAGACCGGTAGTGCATTAGGTGCCCTAAAGTATCGCTTTCACCAACGAGTGTGTGGGAGTAACAAAAGCACGAGTTTTTATCCTTTTCGAAGCATATATACATACATGCATAATGTATGTACGTATGCACGTGGTACTGAACCATTAAAGTTTACTTCAAATATACATTCAGCCTTTCATTTTCATCTGAACCTTTTTTCATTAAGAATTCTTATCACTGACACAAATGGAATGGAGGGCATTCATTCCGTTTGAGCGTGTATCATTAGTAACTTTGTTTCGTCTCCCACCAGTGTCCTTCTCAGAATCAAAAGAAAATGCGAATTGTATTTTACTCATATTTTACTTGCTTTACGTCAACGAGCTTTTGACAATGTGAAAGAAAAGTCGAGCTTTGTTTGGAATTTATGCAGTAGAGCTTTGAATTGGTGAAGCTAATGAATATGAGTGCATTTTGCTTAATTTGAAATATATGACATAATTTAGTTAGTAATTACGTAAACAGTACGTTATTGCTTACATCACTTCTAGTGACTTATTTCTTAACATTTACGATTGGCAGAATTTAACGAATATGTTTCCAATGAAATGGAATCTGGTGTGGCTAAAATCTTACATCTCTGCTCTCAAAGCCAATTAAGCCTGAAGTTACGGGTGCCAAGAAAATTTCGTATCAAATTTAAACCAAAGTAGCAATAACTATTCAGGTATAGAATGAAGGACAGCAGTATAATAAGCTAGATCCTTTCTAAGAAGTAGTGGTTACGGTGCTTACTTATCACATCCCAACAACTAAAAGTCGTGGAATTGTAAAATGTTGCATTTTCTGTCAGCAACTTTGCTTAGATAGTAAAATTCGTCACTCACTAGTTACTACACATTAGATAAATCGTAATTTTAAATTTCAGACGTAAGCAGGATTTTTTTTGTAGTTTAAAAAATTGCGAAACATATACTGAGCATACGCCAATTTTACCACGGTCGCGGTTTCTTTAAGAAGTTCCAGTGCAGATAGGAGAAAATAAGCAGATCCTTTGTATTCAAAGGAAAATAGGGTATGTTGTACATTTTGTGCAAGTGTTTTTATTCCTTTCTCTTTACGATTCCAGTCAGTGTATCATGTACCCTTTCAAATGATAATTTGAAACATTTATATGCGGCTATGAAAACATGTTTATGTTACATAGAAAACCAATGAATTTTCTGAGTCTCGTTCCAGTGAAGACAGATTACCTTCTCATTCATCCACCATAACTTTACTTCTACTATGTTTGGTACAAGTATAACCATGTAATAATAAAGTGTTATTTTCTACCTGATTTTTTGTTTAATGTTCCTGATATCATATTTTATAGCTGTAACATTTGAAAACAGTATTGTGCTAACGAGGGGAGCTTGTCATCGACACCCCTCAGAATTGCTTGATACTTTGGCTATAGTAAGACACTAGTATAAGCTAATTATTCCCCAAACCGTTCTTTTCAATGGCGCTCCAGAGCAAAGTTATACGACTTTAAAGTTATCGGCTTTGAAAACCTATAAACTGCCTTGGATCAATTTTCTAGCTTCACGACGCCTTCGTGGTAACATTTAAAAGTAGGTATTTCATATTTTAGTGTAAATTTGAGTAAATCAGACGATTATCGATGCCAACTTGGTATAAAACATGAAAGTTTAATCATGTAACATAATTATTTGATACGTCATGATTCCACTAATATCTGATTGATTGATTGACTCTTTGTAGTACAAATACGATACAGAATTTCTTTTTGACATGTTACAGATTTTCAGAATGAATACATTTGCAAGCTAGTAACTTACTCAAAATAACATTAAGATGGTGAAATTTACTTTAAATGTAACCAAAAAGCCGACGCGAAATAAAAAGTTGGTACTAGGAAGCACAAGCGTTTTAGAAGGCGATAACTTTAAAGTCGTGTAACTTTGCGCTGGAGCGCCATTGAAAAGAACAGTTTGGGGAATATTTAGCTTATACTAGTGTCTTACTTTAGCCAAAGTATCAAGCAATTCTGAGGGGTATCGATGACAAGCTCCCTCGTAAGCCTAACAATTTCATTAGGTAGACTTTTTAACAATTCAGCATAATAAGGATTGCTTTGAATAAACCAATTTTGTTACACATAAAATGCAAAGCTTCTTGTAAACGGGTATTATATTTTAAGTTTTAGTAAACGAGCAGAGGAGATTATTTTTCCTGTAACTTAAACGTAAGGAGAATTATTATAAATTTTGTACGATCTACCATTATCATCACAGCATCTTTGAATTTAATGTGTTACATTTATGGGATCATAAAAAGATGATGCTCACGTTGTCGAAACAAAAACAAAGCTTTTTTACATTCGACCAAGTTTCCTCACATCCCATATTCCCATCCATTCATACATACTTAGTCTGCTTGTTTGAACGTTCATTTTCTCCACGATAATTAGCCATGCTTCTGAAGCAAAATTATTAATATAAATGGTTCAAGTAAAGTCACTGCTGGGTGGAAGTGAAGAATGCAGAGCTCTGTATATTCTGTTACTTTTGATTTCACACATGGCTTCATACGCACCAATCCGAAAAACTCAAAACTAGCTCTAAGAATAAGCTCATAAATAACTCAAATGCTGACAAAAACAATTGAATTTTAAAATGCAAACCTATGCAAAAGAACATTGAATAAGGTTCTATATACATGTTTAACATCAATGTTTTAGTTTTAACAATATTGTGCTCATGATGATTATTTGATGACGCTGGGTAAAAATGATAATAATCCAAAAAGAAACAAGCCCATCATGATATTATTCTGTTTGCTATCATCTTTTTACATAGTACGTCAACCCTAGCGAAACGGAAAGACCTACAAAAATGAACTACATCATGCAGGCAAATTTATGTATTTTTTATCCATGTTTATAGTAACCTTTATCATTCATTTATAATAATTATGCATAGCACAATGGTTATGTTTACAATGAAAAGTGGCCAAATCATCAACCTTTTTGAAATGGCACGACAAACAGAAACAGGATGACACAAATAAAATTGTGATTTCAAAAGTCATAATCGTTTATAAACAAGTTCTATGAGGTCTAAAGTACCAGTGCAATGTACACAAAAGCGTTGTACGCCAACCAAATGTCAACTCAATGAATTAAAGAACCCAGAGAAAGGATTTCTGTGCAAACTATGTGCGCATTGTTTCACAGAAGACATAATTTAAATGATTTTTTCTGTTTGCATGTTTGTCTTGTATGCATACTTATTATGGAGACAAGTTATTACAGAGCGCATCCAATTTCTTAAAGTTTATATCTTTGTGTACACATACACAATACACATCATAATGTACTATATACAATCATGAAACTGAAATTAGTTTAAGTTATTTTTACGTATTTTTCAACTACGCATTTCATACATATCTTGCTATCAAAGATATCTGGAAAACAACTAATTGATCGCTGAAAAAAGATGCTTGTTGATGATGCATCATTGAGATTCGCTGTTTCACAATAAACTTGTTCTGTTTTATTGGTAGTTTATCTTAGTTTGGTAGGTACTTCTTTTGATTCAGTCAACTTTGCGTATTAAGTGCAGTTCTGTTGCCATATTATAATGCAGTGTAGTAGTAATTTATTTCTTTTAAAGTAGAAACTCTGCCCATCAATAATCTAAATACGTATACGTATACAAACATGCAATTTAGGATACACTGATTTTTTTTAAATCTCAATCACCCTATTTATTTGATGAGCATAATATGTGTTTCAAATTCTGACATCATTGTCCAAAAGCCTGCACACTAACAGTGTGCTTAGAAAAAACAGAAGAAGATTATTTTTTATGATCCAGAACGAGTTCATGTGAATACGTCTGTATATATGCATACATATATCGTCATTTTTTCAGTTTGTATAATTTAATGGAACTTTGTTTACGCGTATACACCACAATGACACAAAAAGAGATAAACAGTTAACTCACATTGCATAATTGTACACATTTTTATTTATAACATGCAACCACCCAGGGATTTTGATTTTGCGACGTAGTGTGCGTGCATCTGTGCACATGTAGACTTTGTAGAACCCAAGTTTTAACGTTGCAATGAATGATAACGAAAAGTCGTGTTCATCCAGCCAAAGCTGAACTAGGAAAGAGTCATGGTCACAGATCCATTTCCAACTCACTACACGCTTCAAAGTATATCATCAGAACAATGTCATCGTGGTACATTGACAAATGACAATGTGGAAATGAAAGGATTCCAAGAATGCATTTAACCCTCATGAGTGTGATGACACCCTAAGATTCTCCGCTTTGCTTTCATCCGAAATCTGGATCCAAATGTTAGATGGGTCCAACTTTATTCCGTGTAAAAATCTGTTGGTTGGCATTATGTATTAAAACATTTTGCGGCAAACTAAATACGATTTCATGGAAATATTATCTTCCATCATTTCATTTAAACTGTGCCAGGTACTTGTTTCTCGAATCTCCATCCAAATAAAATGTCGTACATCCAACATCTGTTTTGCAATGGTTCTTGTGGATTGCGGATGTCTGTGGGTGGAATCGTGTGAACAAAGAAACGAGTACCGAAAAAGGGAGCCATCCTATTACTTTATATTTTGTCTTAAGCTTATGATATGTGTACATATCAGCTTATGTATTTGTAAACTATTACCATGTGTAAATGTTAATACATTATAATGTTTTAAAAGAATTTATTCGTGTTCACTAAATTCTTTTTTAGTATGAATAAAATTAAAATATTAATCGTATTATGTCATCTCTCATCTCTGACATTTCGTCTTTATCGTGTGTCGTACAAAACTTCAAAGCAGACTATTTCTCTAATTAAACATACATAATAATTACATCATCTCGACAAATCATTAATTTCTCCAATTTTGTAATATTTATTGCACAAAATGAGCTTTACTCGCAAAAGGTCATCAACATTGATACGCACCCAAACCTAATCCTCATTTATGGAATTGGCGTACTATTTACCATATGAACGTGTATACTAATATTTTTAATGCTACGGAAGAGGCATAAGCAACATCACTGTTTGGTTTTATGATAAAAATCCTTTTGATAATGCACTCCATAAAAATGAGAAATATGATTCCAGTCATAAACTTGTTGGTATCCTCCTAATTTCCTGTTGTCGCTCAAAAATATCTTCACTTCTCTTTTAACCCCAAGCTCCACACCCTAAATATAATGACAACATACATATACATAGGTACGCATCTATAATCATTTTAGTACAAACTTTTTACAGGACGGGAGTGCGATTGATGTTTCTGCTCTGCAAATGCAAAATATTCAGTGCAGTAAGTCATGGATATTTGGATACGTACAAAGATTACTAACTACAAATATGCATTTATTAAGTTTCAGGTTTTTACTGAAACTTTATACGAATGGGGGGTACGGGACCAAAAAGTCCGTCCGTCCGTCTG
>JAQFXM010005114.1:0-15619 GCA_034693345.1 Entomobrya multifasciata
TGAAAGTTGACATTGTCGACCTTACATTTGACAATGTGGGTTTTTTCTGAACTTAAAGGTCAACATTGTCAAATAGTTGACAATTTTTCAGTTGCCAATTTGTAATTTGAAAATGTGACGGCCTACCAAATATACCCCTTGAACCCAAATGACCCATATCACATTAAAAAAAACCACCCAAAACGCTTTTACAAAGAGAAATTCATAGTTCAATTGTACATATGTTTTATCTAACTACACCCACACACTGTAGCAACACGAGCACAACGCCTGCCTTTTTTTATTGTTACAGTTTTATCACTAATTATTTCAAGTTATAATTTGTTTTGCAACATCACTTTTCTATAATGCAATGAACGATACTCTTAACCAACATATTATACTAATTTGAGTATATTTTAATATGATATGCAACTTGGGCCATACAATGTATTTAATGACAGAAAATATTATAATAATGAGAGCATAAATTAACAAAAATGTACTGGTCATGATTGGTATTGTTTTATGAGTGTACTATCGAATGAATAGTTGAATAAAAGTTTACGTTGTATTTTTTCGATGCTGTTTACATATTTATTTGAAATGTGTAGTTTACAAAAATACTGTCTCACTTATATGTTATACATTTGACCTTGAATAATTTATTATAGTAAAACTGTAACAATAAAGAAATTTGGGTATGTTTCTAAGTTCTTTAAGTAAATTTATTCCTACTTTAAAAATTGTGTAATTGTTGGCGTTACTCTACTTGCCATTATCAATCCCAATCGCCTAGCAGAGTTACGTAAATAAATAACTGATTTCCGAAAACCCACTGATTTGATCACTAAGTGGCATAAAACGCAGCAAATCCTTTTTATTAAAGCAACTAAAGCAGCAAATTTTGATTTGATACATTCTAAACAAAAAACTGTAAAACAAGCTCCCAAACAAAAAGCCCATATTACAAAAACTTTGAGCGTGTTTCCATAAATTTGCAAATTTACCATTGACGTATCTCGTTCTTGAAGAATGTTCGTAGGACCCTTTACCCTAACCCGATTTTGGACCCTTTCTGAATGTGCTATGGCAAAAGATTCCTGCTCCCATTTATTGTAAATTCCAGTTTGCACAAGATTTTGAAGTATCCCAGCCAATCTTTCACTTTTTGGTGGTAGAATAGCAAAATAATAGTTTCCTAGTGGTATCAACTCTTTACCAACGTAGCATCGCTTTTTCGCATTTGAATCTTTGCTCCATTGATTAAATTTTTCTACGCCATCCACTATAAAAGGCCATTGAAATACGTTAGCGTAATTTATGATATCATCTTGAAAAGCATCGTACATTTCATCAATTCCGAAAACATAATCACCCACTTTAACCATATCTTGCAGAATTAGCAAAGAATGGTGAATTCCATTTTTGGGTAATTCCTGCAGGGATTCGTTTGTAGCTTCCAGTGCATGTGGACCACCAGCAAAAACTAAGGTGTAGTTATTTTTCCGTAAATCTTCAATGCCAGCATATACATGTTCTGGTGTAGGACTTATTAGCACACTTTTTATTGACCCAGAATAAAAGTTATTGATAATGGTCGCGCAAAACATCCAAATAACAAACAAAAATGAGCTTCCCCATGAATTCGGTACACGAGATGCTCCTCCTGAAATTAGCAAAACAGATAGAGTGTATGTCCACCATTCGATTCCAATAACCAATGTGACTGCAACAAATGAAAATAGCAAAGAAAACCAGGTAGCCAAGCCAAATGCAGCCGTAAACTCTGAAAAGTCTAGCAAACTAATCAACTCAGTTTCTGGGACTTTGCAGTACGCAAATGCTGAATCCATTGGATTCGATTGTATAAATGTTGGAAGCTCTATGCTTGTTGAGTTTTCCACATAAAGTTTCCATAAAAATCCCATTTTTCGGTTTGTTGAATCCGTTATTTGAACCTGAGGTAAAATGGTGGGACATTTGTCTATCAGATTGCCTTCAAAATCCCATCTTGAAAATCTGTCGCCAGAAACTAACGTTGAATTTATTGCCTGGGCTAAGATATTGGATAAAATTATTAGTGGAAAATATGCAGCGGCATAGCGCTCTTCATGATCAAGTGCGATTGGAAAGTTATAATCACGAAATTTACTGTAGTCTTCTAAAGCCTGGCTGATATACTCTTCACGTATGAGATAGTGATCTATATTCAAAACGTTCTCACACATTTTTGTGTTTTCAAGATTTGAAAGATTTTGATATCCTCACTAATAAAAATTGGTTTTTTGAATGATAAGATGCACAAACATTGATGATAGTTTTATCAAAGTATTACGTAGGTGGCAACATGAAACAAGTTATTACAATACAATGCTTTTTTTGCTGCATTTGCCATAACATTAATTTTGAACAAAAAAAACACTTGCACGCTTTATCGATTTAAAAACATGTTTCCTAATATTGTTCGTAGTCTTCCTTTGTTATATCGTTTGCTTTGTGTCTCCAAAGTATCATCTAAATTATTTAGAGAGCCTAGAGTATAATCAAATGAAAATTTAACGCGTTGAAAACAAAAATCCAATTATGTGTTATCAGGTTGTTATATTTAAAAACTTAAACTGGCAATTTAGACGTATTTGATAATCAAGTATCAATGTGTTTCAAATTTAAACATTTTATACATGCTGTCAGCTTTTATGACCCTTTTAAATACGTAAAGCTTTATATAAACTCGTAACCATTAAAACAATAACGGGTTTGTTCTGCAAATTTTTAAAATAGGTTTGAGATATAAGAATGACAAAGAGTTATGACACCAGTATATTTGTTTAGCTTAACTCAAAAGAATCATGGACACTGTCTTGTCTATAATTTGATCTGCAATCATCAAAGCCGTGTGTCTTCCTACATGCTTCACTGGTCCAATGTTGTATCCAACCGATGGAAAAGATCTCACCTCACACTGCTCCAATTTATTCAATGCACTAGTCTTAATACGTTGTTTCCATTGGGTTCTAAATGTTTTGCCATTTTTGAATGGAATGTCAGCAATCGGTAGAAACAAAAATGCAACGCTAATACATATGCATACAATTACTGGACAAGCTAAATAAGCTGCTAGTGGAAGACTGTTATATCTCTTCATAGTAGCGTAACCACAACAGCTTGCAAGAATTATTCCCACAGTGACCAACACAAAAACAGGAATTGATGCTAAAGAATTCGCAAATGTTAAAATCACTTGCAATATTCTAAAAGTTTTGAGCTTTTTCGAAAATGTTTGCTTGCTGATATTTGATGGCCAAAAACGTAAGTTTTGAGAAAAGTTTTCGACTCCTTCTAACAACATCAATATCACCAAAAGAGCTAACAGTACAGCTCCAGAAAAAAATGCTGTGAGGGTTCCATAAAATATTCCAAATGATAATTTTGTCGTCCACTTTATATTTTTTGAGCTGTTTGGATACAAACCTCGATATATGACCTTTAATGGATCGTAATTGGATGCTAAAGGTCCAAAAGTAGAGAAGATTGGAAATGCGAGAAAGCATGCACTAAACAGATAAACATAAACATCACCTCTACTAATTCTTGCCGAGGATTTCCAAATGCTTGTGATCTTCACTTGTTCCAATTTAAATCGTTGGGTTACTAAATAGCCAATCTCAATACAAAATATATGCAAAGTTCCAAACACGGATAAGCCAATAGTAAGTAAGCAGATTACTAAAACATTGGACATAATTTGTCTCGTTTGATTAGGATTTATTGTATTATCTAGTTCTACTTTTGTAAAGTGATTAATCCAAGCTAGTCTTGACATGGAGAAAAAGTTCAGTAGTAGGGCCGATGTTACTATAAGTGTTCGGAAGAAAATTGAAGTGGTGTCTGTGAAATATTTTGGGTTCCTTTCTAATTTGTGTTGAGAAGGTAAATTACCGATGTTAAGTTTTAAGGGAAGGGTTATCAATCTCTGGATTATGCAAATGACACGGATCGCTCCAATAGAAAAATATTTTGTTGAATTCATGTTTCTGGTTTATGTTTAAATAATGAAGAATCGCGCAACAGATTTTAGATCCATACTGGTCCGAAAGTTTACATAAAGAAAAAACGTTTGAGAAAATAAGTATCACTCATGAAAAGCATGCATCTGACTCGGAAAATTATTTCATCAATTTCGACTTTATAAACTTCGTAGTCGATGTAAATTATTTTAATATGGCTATCAACTAGTTAAAATAGGTTACGTTTGGATAATTTACATATAATTTAAAGCTTATTTGTGTTGTGCAAACTCTGTCTATAGCATTACATAACCAATAAATGCTATTTAAAATTGATCTAATTTACCGACATAACACATGTTTTTTCCAAATTCAAGTCAAAATTTCATGCTGAACGGTACTTAACTTCAAATTTTAAAACATTAAAATCAATTGCAAGATTTATCCGACAGATTTTACGATTCAACAAAATAATTCAGAAAAGATTCAATTTTATTTGCATCACAAATATAAATCGCAAAACATCCATATCAAAAAATGTTCAATCTAAATGTTTACAGAGAAAACCCATTAAATTCTGTTACAAAAAAAAGTTATGAAACATTAAATAACAAACTGTTCCACATATTTAGTAAATATGTTAGGATTAATTATATAATTAATATGAACTCCTTTCGTTGTATTAAATTAAAATGCCTATTGAGTTTGCAAATAAAGGCCTATATGAACAAAGCATAATTTTATTGATTATGTTGTATTTTGCTCATAAAACATACATAACGCTTCGCATAGTTGTTTGTTAACTTAATGATTTTTCAGTATTTAAGTTTTACAATAGCAAACCCGTTTAGATTAGTTAGGAATTTTTTATCTATGGTGCCAGTTAAACTGAAATTTGATTTAAAATGCATTAAATTTAGATTAAACTGCCCAAGAGCACTCCCTACTGATCATTTTCCTGCAAAATTTCATTATCCGTTTTGAGGTCACGTGCAAACATTATTTAGAATGCTTCGATTATATGTCGTCCGTGTATCTATTACTCATTTGACCAGTTTATTAAAATCTGAGATGAGGTTAATACTTACATAGGTTTAAGGAAAGATTTTCAATTCCTTCCAACATTGCTATTGCCATCAGAAGAAAAAAAGTACCATTCCAGCAAAGTAAGATGAGATGATTCCATGAACGACTCCAAATGATATCTTTGTCGTCCAAGTTATATTTTGAGTGATGTTGGAAAACATTCCGTGGCATTAAATTTTAATGAATCGTCATTCGATGGCAGAGGTTGCTAAATCTGGAAATTCAAGAAAACATGAACTAAAAAGATAAGCATAAATATTGCCTCTATTTATTCCTTCGGAGGATTCCCAACTACTTTTCATCCGCACTGGTACTAATTTAAATCGTTGAATTGTTAAATGAGTCTTCATATGAAAACTGTACAAGCATTATCGCAAAATTTCGGGTTGTTTCGAATATGTTCTATAGAAATTTGATGTTAATAGGTTTTCATAAGGAGTCATTGAAATTAAAAATGCGTTTTTTCAACAACGTACAGGTTTACCTTAACTTAGGAGAATCATGAAAACTGTCTTGTCCACAATTTGATCAACAATTGTCAATGCTGTGTGTCGTTGTACATGCTTCATTGGTCCAATGTTATAACCAACCGAAGGAAAAGATCTCACCTCACACCGCTCCAATTTATGAAAATGTAAAAGTCGCCAAACGTTGTTTCCATGGGTTCCTAAATCGTTTGCCATTTTTGAATGAAATTTCAGCTATCGGCAATAGCAAAAATGCAACACTAATACATATACATACAATTACTGGGCAAGCTAAATAAGCTACTAGAGGCAGACTGTTATATCTCTTTATAGTTGCGTAACCACAACAACTTGCTAGTATTATTCCTACCGTTACCAACACAAACACAGGATACGATGCTAAAGAATTTGCAAACGTTAAAATCACTTGCATTATTCTAAAACCTTCGAGCTTTTTTGAAAACGTTTCTTTGCTAACATTTGATGACCATTTGCATAATTTTGCGGAAAGATTTTGAATTCCTTCTAAAACCACAATTATTACCAAAAGACCAAAAAGTACAAATCCAGCAAAATATGCTGTGATGATTCCATAAAATATTCCAAATGATAGCTTTATCTTCCATTTGATATCTATTGAATTATTTTGATAGACGCCTCGATAAACTACTTTTAAAGGATCAAAATTTGATGCTAGGGGTCCAAAAGTAACGAAAATTGGAAATGCAAGAAAGCATGCACTAAACAGATAAACATAAATATCGCCTCTCCTTATTCTTTCCGAGGATTCCCAAATACTTTTTATCCGCACTGGTACTAATTTAAATCGTTGAGTTGCTATATAGGCCATTTCATTGCGAAATATGTGGATATTTCCAAACACGGATAAACCAATTGTAAGTAAACACATTACTAAAACATTGGACATAATTTGTCTTGTGTGACTTGGATACATTGTGTTATCAAGTTCTACTTCTGAAAAGGGTTTAATCCAAGCTAATCTTGACACGGAGAAAATGTTCAATAGTAGGGCTGATGTTATTATAAGTGTTCGGAGGACAATGTTTTTGGTGTCTGTGAAATATTTCGGGTTTCTCTCCAATTTTTGCTGGGAAGGGAAATTGTTGGTGGTAAGTTTTAATGGAAGGGTTATAAATCTCTGAATTATGCAAATCACACGGATTGCTCCAACAGAAAAACTCTTTTTCGAACCCATTTTTTTAGTTTTCCTTTATATGATGGATAGAGAATCACAGAACAGAGTTTTTACGTAGATACCAATTATTTAATCGTTAATCCTGTTGTTGTTTACGGATTATTAAGACATAAGACAGTATTTGTGTTGCATACGAGAGATGTTTTGTGTCAATCCCAGCAAGTCTTATCATAGAGAACAAATTAAATAGTGAAGCAGAAGTTACAACGAGTTTTCGTGTGAAGACTGAGGTAGCGTTTTAAATTATTTCGGGTTATCTTCTAATTTGTGCCACGGAAATAATCTGAGGTTAATAAGTTTTAAAGGTAATGTTATTAATCTATTTAAGTAAACAAATGATCCGGATTGCTGTATCAGAATTTTTTTATTTGGTTTGCATAATTTTTTTTGACAAACATGAAGAAAAACTGAAAAAGACGTTGAGATCTCAAAATTTAAATGAGCACTATTCAGAGTGTACATAGTTTGTTGTAATTGAGCTTTACTTTCATTATTTTTTATTTTCACTTTTATTTTGAAAGCAATTTGGAGAAAAATGATTGTGTTGTCAATTCATGGAGTCAAGCCAATCGGAAAACGTTTCTATGTAGAATTTTAAAATTTCTGTTTTGGTTACTAGCTAATTCCAATCATTTGTTATAGTTTTAACATGTACTTTGTATTAATGCGAGTTTAAATTCATTCCAATATTTTGTTTTAATATGACAAGAGGTACCCAATTACGAAATTTTAAGTGCTTGTAAATATACAATTATTTGGCAGTGATTAAAATATTTGTCAGTTTTAGTTTGGATCAGTGTTTTAGATATAGTTCATATTGGATAAACTAAAAATAATTATTTCAATTGCTTTACAAGTGTTGGGGCAATGACCACTTGAGATTTTTCTCGGTTAGTTAGTCATTAAATATTACAGCGTACCACAATAACAAATGATTGCAAGTACGTATGCATAGCACTATCGTGTTTTGCTATACACGCAAAAATTAATTCCTCCCAGGATTATCCCAGGAATATGATACAATATGAACTGATTTTGGGATAATAAACATGTTACCAAATAAGCTGAAAATTGATTAAAAATGGTTTCGTAATCTTAAATGTTATTATGTATATGATAGCAAACTGTATTCAATCATATTAAGTAACAATATATAAAACGCCATATAAGATATTGAATACATTTGCAATAACTACTTACTAACAACCAAATAAAACTTTGAAAATAAGGTAACCAAAGATCTGTCTTAATTGGGGCTAAATGAGACAATGCAAACAGAAATATTTTAGGCTGAAATTCAGTTTTCGATTTGTAATAATTTTTGTTTCAATACAATGCGTAATTAATAAAAGTGTACAAACTGCGAACCAGAACTACATTTCTTTTACCAGAGCATGTTTTCGTTCGATCGAATCATCATTTTGTGTGTATATTTACATTTACATTTTTAGTTCTAACAAAATGCCCCTAACAAGTTAGTATGTACTAGCGGTTATGTTGCTAGTTGCTGGTATCATTGCGAATCTTTGTTGTTTCATAGAAAAGATGGAACTGAATGAACTATTATTGATTTAGAATACTTGGCTTATGTGTCGTGCGTATACCTGTTATTCATTTGACCACACTTTCTTTGAAACTGAGCTTAGGTAACCATAACAATTTGGAAAAAATTATTGAGTTTTTTCATTACATGGACTCAAAGCAATCGGATCGGAAGTTTCTACACCAAATTTTAATAATGAATAGGAATTCATTTCAAAATTCAATTTCAATTAAAAAATTTAGTTTCACAAGTGATACGCCAACCCAATTACGAATTTTTAGTGCTTGTAAATAAATTGTGAACAGTATTTGGAAGTTATTAGTTGTTGTTTTTGCTTTTTCGAGTTGCGATGATGAAAATGGGTTTGTAAAATATTATGCATGTTGGATAGAATAATTTTAATTATTTTACAAACGATGGGACAATATTGACCATTTGTGATTTCGCTCAATTAGTTAGTCAATAAAGTAGAAGTAATAACAACAAACTAAATGGTTGCAAGTACATATTGTACTGTCAGATTTTTCTTTACATGCAATTACTTTCTCCCAAGTTTCATAACTTTATAAGAACGCAATATAAACTATTTTTGGAAAAACATTCTCACGAACCGATGAACTGGAATATTGATTTGAACTGTTTCGAAATTTTAAGTATTATTATTTGGTAGCCCTCTGTATTCAATCATTTAAATAACAATACATGAAATGTCATCCTAAATATTGAATACACTTGCAATAATGACTTACCAACTACTAAATAAAGCGTTGACAATTTGTTACCAAAAGATCTGTTTGAATTGGGGCATACTAAGACAATGCAAACAAGACTAGAGATTTAGCTTAAAATCAGTTAAAGTATTGTGCATCCATCTCATCTATAAAAGGTGCAGTACCTGATTATATATTTTTAATTTTAGTCTACTCATAACTTTTTTCAATACCATTCATAAATAATAAACGTATACAAACTGCCAAACTAGAACGACATTTCTTTTCTCAGAGAATGTTGTAGTTCAGTCGAATTATCATTTTATGTGTATATTTACAAGTTGGTATGTACTAGCTGTTATGTTGCTGGTAGAATTGCGTGTCTTTGTTTGTTTTTTTTTGGTAGAAGAAATAAAACTAAATGAACTATTTCATGTGTAGTTCGTTCAAGCTAGTTCCATTCATCATTTATGTTATAATTGTAACATAACAACGTTGAGTACTCATAAAATACCTAAAAGTTTTAGGTTTTTTAACTACCAATGCAGTACATAAACATGTATCATGATCACGACTAATGTTAAAATGACATATTGTATGGAGAGCTCCTTTACACTATAATCATTTCATTTAATAGAGAGCTATTATTCGTGTGGCATTTCGATTTTTGTAATAAAATACATACTGATTTTTATATACTGGAAATATAACTTTTTAACTATGGAAATCGTTTCTAAACGGATGTATACATGCAGGCACAATTTAAAATGAAATAATTTTGAATGTAATAAGCACTTTCGTTCAACAACATTAAACACCCAGCTTTACTTTTTATTG
The DNA here is from genome assembly GCA_034693345.1 of Entomobrya multifasciata. Lineage (NCBI taxonomy): Eukaryota > Metazoa > Arthropoda > Collembola > Entomobryomorpha > Entomobryidae > Entomobrya > Entomobrya multifasciata. The sequence continues at coordinate 9,849 of JAQFXM010005114.1, forward strand.
GATTTTATAAATTAAAATCATTACATAGCAATTGATTCCAGGCCATTGTAGTTTTTAAAGGAAAAATTTAACGAAATTGTACAATTTTTTCATCTCAATGATGTAAATATTTGGTAATCATGATGGAAATAATATGATCGAATAATTTCGTGTGAAAATTGTTAAAATTCGTTTTTTACTGAAATATTGTCCGATTTGAATGCTTATCCTTTGTCCCGTAGTTTTTAGTCGATGCAAATCTGTAACACGGAATAATGCGTAAAATATTAAATCTTTTTTGTTTAAATGCATTGGAATTTTTCAGAAAAATTAAAATTTAGTGGTAATCTTACATCAAAGAAAACATCATGAACGCATTGACCAACTTCCATAAAAGTCATGCATTTTGGATCATTGTTGCCCTCAACTTTGTCACCATGTTCCTTCATGCATTTCTCAACACCATCCTTAATAGGTTTCTTGACATCATCGGGTTTCATGACATCCATGATGTATTGATAAATCTATAAAAAAAATTATTGGAAAATATATATTTGATTACTTTCACTAATCTTATTCAAATCTGAATTCATTTTATCCAACTAATTTATTAAAATTAAGTAGCATTTTCTCTTTTCTTACCTTTTCATGATTAAACTTTCCTTCTGGAGTCAACTATATTTAAAATATAAAAAGAGTGTGTTAAATTTAAAACAATTCAGATATTTATTTATTTTTCAAGATTCAATAATTTAATATTATTTTGCTTACCAATTTCTTCTTTTTTACGATGCACACTCCAAAACACTAAAACAGTTGATTAAAAAAATACATAGTTATGCATAAAACCATATTTTTAAACGATAAAAGGGTAAGGATGATAAAACGATATTTTAGATATTTAAATAATTAAATATCAAGCTTACAGGTAATCTTTCAACGGGAATTTTCCAAATAGATTTGATTCCATTTTCTCTGAGACAATCAGTTACATGATTTCTTTGCGCATCAGTCATGTTCAGTTCAGAACCCTTGCATAGCAGCTCCTCCTGTCCTACAGCAGTACCCTATAAAAAGTTTAAAGATCCACATTTTCATCATACTTTTTTTCTATCAATATTTCAAATGTAAGACTTTAAATATAAATATAAAACTTACAAAGAATACTGCCTGTAGGACCACAACACAAGCGAATGCAAAGTATTTATACATTTTTAACTCTAAAATTTTAAATTCACAGGAAATTAATAAAGAATGAAGTTGATCTCTGTTTTGATATACTAAAACTACAGCACTGACAAAATTTCCCACTTCACAAAAGTCCAAAATCAACTGTTCCACAAACCGGATATGACCTACACCTTTTTATCACAATCATAGCATGTCATGTTATGTCCATTGACCAAAAAATTACAGCATATACTCCTTCATTTAATTACTTAATCAATCAAAAATTAAATACCTGTTTTAAAATAATAATTACTGGTTTAAATAAGAATATGGAATACTCACAGCTAGGTGCCAAATAATTTTTCCTAGATTACGTGATTTAAATAGACAGTAATACTTTGCATTGTAAACTTCTATTTTCCATTGAGGTCAATCAATTATTATGACTGGTCACAAGACATGTAGTTTATCTCAAATTTATAATGCAAAATTGTGAATGAAACATGAGCTCTACGAATCCCTTGTTATCATAGTACATTTGCAGATCGTTTTCAACTTCATTCATAAATCATGCTACATAGTAATTACATTACTTAATGGAAATCTGGAACAGCATGTTAGCTAAAAATCTCACCATGTAATTAATACACATAATCGTTTTATAAAAATATGTTATACATGCAACAATGTATTACGAAAATGAGCATTATGAACACGAATCATCAAAAAATAGAAAAAAAAGCAATTTAATCTGTTCGTATGAGTTATACGAGTATGAATTATACACAACAGTAATGATTCATCTCATCACGGACAAAATTGAAAAATATTTTCTCCCGTGGAGAGCTGCAAGGTTTTTTGATACAACGTCATTCATAAATTCATCAATCCAAATGATTAAAAAAGGTGAATGAGTGTGAAATTAGATGAAACGTAAATATATACCTAATATACAGTAAATAATATATATACTTTTGCATGCTAAGCAGATAGGGAAACGTAATTACCAAATATGCATTTAAAACAGTTTTCAGGACTTGGTATTTCCAGAATATTAACCATGTGTACTAAATGCCTATGCTAAATATATACTGTATACCCAATGTTTTGGGGCAACAAGAGAAAAATTTCCAATTAAAATAAAATATAAATCCAAAATAACTTTTTTTTTTTTCATTTTTACACGCGACAAAAAGAAAATATTTATTTATTTTTATACTCGGGGGGATACATCACTTATGTATGTACATACAACATATCGATAGTATATATATTTAAATACACCCTAACTATATATTTAATTACAAAATCATCTTCGTTACAACTATTATGTTAGAAATAAAGTAATTTGAATAATTGATCGTTTTTTTACGATAAGCTTACGCACTACATAACAAAAAATAAAGATCACACACGTCATACCACCTTACATCTATTTTTTTACACAAAGAAGTTAGACAAGTTTGAATAATACACATATCAATTCATCGACAATGATAAATCTATCATCTAATAAAAATTTTGAATTTCGATTTGTTTTTTTTTCAATCAACATTAAACTTAATACAATTATAACATAGCCATAATTATAATAGCTTAGTACAAAGAACATCATATTTTTGAAATTTAGTTTTCATTCAACTAGTCTAAATAAAACCAACGCAAAACTGAAATATTTTTTCGGCATTTTTTTCACAACATATTTATTTTTTCTATCCCTTTTCCTATCTTCACTACCACCCATCTTTGTTGGTCAGTGTGATTGATATCCACGAATAAATTTTTGACTAAAAACTAATTTTACAATTAATTTTATAATTAATCTTCTTTCTAAATTATAAAATATACAGACCAGTATAAACATTTTACAAGCATTTTACATTTAACTAACTGATAAAGTAAATTATTGTAAACATTTAGTTTTTTCTGCATAATATTAACTTTTCTTAATTATAATTTACACCATTTTTCAATAATATATCATAAAAATCATCTCAATTAACTTTTAAAGATATTTTCAAACATAGTTGCATAATAGTAAGTTGGTTGATTGGTATATCTTTCTTTTTGCAATCAAAAGACTTTTAGGATTTTTTCTCACATGAATAATTAAAGTTAATTATCATTTTCCCCCGTGTTTAAATAATAATTACAGTTTTGCAGTAGTAAAACAAATAGAAAGCTACAATGCTTTAAATTTTTAGAATAGGCTAATGAATAGATAAAGATAAAAATTGTGTAGACGAAAGTGAAAATGGACCATTTGGTGAAAATATGTCCGCTACCAATTTTTTAAAAGATTTTTATAGGTATATTTTTTGCTAAAAAAAAACACTACATTTTTCAACTTTCAAATTTTTGAGAATGCGAGAAAAAAGGGACCAAATGGAAAATCGACCGTTATTTTTTGCTATTTGAAGCAAAGCATTGGAACAAAGGAAAATTAACGTTCAATTTTCTATTTGTACCCTTTTCTCTCGCAGTCACACAATTTACATAATTTCTCCAAAAAAAACACTAACGGACAATTTTTACCAAACGGCCCCTTTTCACTTTCCTCTACACATATTACATTAAAATTGAAGGTCCCCTCCTCCTTTGATTTTTTTTTAGCTTTTTGACCAGATAAACTAGTCAATCTGTAGAAATTTGTAATTAGATCCATTTTTTTTATAATGTCAGATTATATTTATATTTTTTTAAATTGGCAAATATGATTCCCAAGGGCTGTGGCGATGGTATTCATTGTTATCTCTCTAGGCTCCAGTATGGGACCGCATATGCCTAGCAACTTGCCCCGGTTGATGAAATCCCTTTCCACACTTGGGGCAAGAGTACGGTCGCTCCCCAGAATGTGTCCTCATGTGGTACTCATAGTGACCTTTAGTGATAAATCCTTGCCCACACTGCTCACACTTGAAGGGCTTATCCCCCGTCTGACAAAACTCGTGATATTTGATGTGCGCCTTTGTTTTAAATTTTTTCCTGCAAATGTTACACTGGTACTTTGGGGGAACTTCGGTATCCAAATAAGTGATAAGTTCCCTGGGAGCTCCGGTATTACTACCAGGGGTAATGTGAACAGGGGGTGGGGGTGGAGGTAATCCTTTGCTGGTGGAGGAGGTGGATGAAGAGGATCCAGAGGAGGAGGATGTGGAGGAGGAGAACTCTGTGGCTGCATTGGCATTGGAACGGTTGTAAGAAGAAGCTGAGCTTTTTGTTGCTGTTGTTTTACTCCCGAAATTTTCACCGGAACCGGAAGTGGGGGTCGTGGTAGTGGTGTGTACTTGTGCTCCTGGTAAATTGGCAGCAATTTGGGCGGGGTTCATGGTCAACAGGGTATACGCTGGGAAGGACATTGGAAGCTTTTGGAACTCCATGTTTGCCAAAGTCCAACGATTCCAAAAATAATCTTGAAAAAATAACATAAAAAATTAATATAATCACTTATTTTACTGATAAATTGTAATTATAGTTTAAATTTTAATTGGTATACCTGCAATTTTGATATAGTTGGGTTCTCTACCAGGCCAAACTGAAGGAATTTGGCCCAAAAAAATTTCACATTAATTAGCTTGCACCCACCAAAAATTCCACACTTTTATTTAATCTCACTTAATACTTAATTGTCCTTTTTTCCACTAATTAAATCCAACAGAATTAATAACTTGATACACAAACTGTTAATTAGTCAATTTGTCACTATACTTGGAACAGAATTACTTATTTATAAATTTGTCCTTGTTGCCATGGCACCACACTTTATTAGACTTAACCACCTACACAAAATAGGGTAGGGTCACAATAAAAAGGTAACACTTTTACAATTAAATATTTAACTGTGTTAATCAAGCAGTTGTTTAGTTTTTAAATAGTTTTGTAATATATTTTGTTAGACAATTTTTTTTATAGCCTCTCAAAAAATGTTCAAATGTACAGAAGTGCAGTGCACTGAAATACACATAAAAAAACACAACCAGACCAGCAACAAAAACAGAGGAAAAAAAATTTGTTATTTTTTTTGGTGGAGTGTGCAGAAAAAAAAATATTGTGGGAATGGGAGGGATTCAAGGTAAACAAATTGTGGAGTCAGCTGGTATACTTAATGTATTCATTCAAGGGGAGTCATAGAGTTGAGTGGTTGAGATGGGATGAAAAAAAATGTGTTTTTTTGGGAGCTTTGTTGCTTTAATAGCTTTTCTGTCTTTTGGCTTGGTTTGCTCGTTTTATGGCTTTTGTGATCCGAGTGTGTGTGTATAGTATAGACGGTAGTATGGGGCCGTTCATAAATTACGTTACAAAATTGTAATGCTTCCTTGAAATAATTAATTTTGAGAAATGTGGTACTAATTATCCTTTAATTTATGCATACTTAATTTTTAAGTATAATTGTGCTGTATTTTAGGATGGTGCATGTTTTTTGAAACGTAGCAAGTGGACGGCCCCATATGCATGTATGTAGATTGTGCATTGGAAATTTTGTTTGGATTGGAATTTGACATTGATGCAATGCATAGAGGTATTACTGCAGTCTGCAGTTTAAAAAGTGGATAGTTTTTTTAAGTTAATTAATTTCATTTAAATATTTTTTTTGTTTAATAGTTATATTGATAAAATAATGC
>JAQFXM010005115.1:0-15615 GCA_034693345.1 Entomobrya multifasciata
CATAAGCCGTAAGCTAAGCTCATATTAATATTTTGCTCCTTAATATAAATCATATATCACACCTTCATTATCCATTCTTAGTTTTCATGAATACAATACAATCAAATTAAACTACTTGTCATCCAAGTACTCTTCTGGAATTATGTTCTTTGGCATGGAGTCCTGAAGTAAAGGCAGCCATTTGCTTTTATCACTGCCATGTACTTCGATTTTCGCCAGGGTTCGGGCTGACATGACTGGTTTAACGAAAGCGAAGGCGGTTGCAAAGATCCACGGTGCTAAAAAAAATCAAACCAATTTTGTGAAATTATAACATCTTAGATCGATCTATGGTTTTTAAATATGATTGATTTTTTAAATGTAAATTTTTAAATAATGCAGTGCAAAGTACTTCTGAAACATTAAACTTACCATTTATCACATAAAGCTTCCTTAAAATTTCAGGATAATTTTGTTCCAACTGTTGAAAGCCATAAAAGAATGTTTGCATAGCTGAAAAAATAAAACAAATTAAAATTGTACCAAAAATTTAGTCGCCATGATGCTCATTGCTTGATTTGAAGATGTAACTTTTGTACTCTGCTTACTTTCTAAATGAGATATCTGATAAAAGCTAAGATCCTCCATGCCGAAAATGACAAAGCAGGGCCTATTGCCAGTCTCCTTGAAGTGGTACAGGCACAACTCGAACATGTAGTAGGCAGCACGCAAACAATCCAACTTTTGTCCTCCTTCAATCAAATGCCGACCTCTCCACCTTCCCAGGGGAAGCCATGCAACTATAAAACAACACATAAAACAAAACAAACAAATTATTTGACAGAAGGTGGTAGAGTACAATTAACTAATTGTCATTTCATAGTTTTTGTTAGCAAGGTAATCAATGCGGAAGAAGGAAATGTTGAATTGGGGCAAGGTGAGAAGCAGCCAAATGACACTACGCACACACACGTCAAAAGCACAATCAAGAGTAGCAACAAACTGTCAAAGTCAAAGGTGACGACGGACGATGACTTGTTTTATCTACTGCTGTGCTGCATGATGATAAGCTTTTATTGCTAGGGTTATTAAAAATACCTAATTATTTTTGCTAATTAGCTTACCAGGAGATCCTTTATTGTCCAATCCACGGAATTCAAATGGCATGGATTCTAGCAGGAAGGTGGGCATGTTCCATTCTAAAATTGTACTGATTTCATGATTTTTTCTCCATTCAAGATTCTTTGAAAATTATCAAAAAATTGTAATTAAAAACTTGAATAATTTTTTTAAAAGTTTTATAATTTCATTCAAGCTCATATTTTTACCTTTCTGAGCATTTCCTCTGCCTTCTCCAAATTATATTCCCTTGCCCTGAGAAATCTCAATAGCGTGGCTACATCTTGATGTAAATCTTTGGTTCTCCGTTGAAACTATTTTTCAATTTCAAAAGAAATGAATTAGTCATGATTTAGAAAATATATTACATTGAGAACACCTAACATGAATATTTATGTGAAATGACATGATAGACATACCTTTTCCATAATGCCCCGTTCCTCCTTACTCTCAACTTTGACCTCCTCTACACCCAAATATTGCATGATTTTCGTTCCTGAAGTCATGATGATTATTGGAATGATATCCAGTTTAATTGTCGATATTTTTTTACAAAATTTTCTTTCACACTTTACTCTTCCAATTCACTCAGTTTTTTCTGGATTCTCCTTCTAGTCAATAAGGAAGTCTTCAAAATAGAGAACCGCTTTATCAACCAAGTCCACACTCAAAAGTGATCTCCAGAGAGAAAATTAAGCCACAAAAACTTGGACGACAATCACTTGGGTCCACTCTCAGCAAACTAATAATTTAGACCACAAGAAATTCATGCACATTTAAAAGAAACAAACCAAACCACACTGCACCAAATTTCCTTGACGAAATACTAACCCTGTTTTTGTTTATTACAAAATCTGTCCAAAAATAGAAGCACTACCTTCATCCACAGCAAGCTTTACTTCTTTGCTGCAGTTTTGTAGATAAAAGTTTCAAGGATCAACGAAAAACCTTGTTTTTAGATGTCTTCACTTAACTGGATTCACTCTCTTTCCCAATCCCAACAAACAAATCCTTTTCCCCAAGGCTCTCGCTTTATCTCTAAAATTTTATCTGAGTCACAAAGTTTTTCTTAACAATTGCCACAAAAAGTCTTAATCCTTTTTTGGACCCGTCTCTTACGACATCCAACTCCCAAATAACGCAATACTCCAAAAATCCTTTACTATTTTATCCCGTATTTATTTCCAAAGCACACATACCTTACTTGCACATATACATATGCGTGCTACGTGACTCTTTTAACTGTTTAGCATTGACTAATAACGCACAAAATTAGATAGATGACTAAACGTTGTAATGTCATCCTCCTAGTATAATATTTTCCCCTTGGACTCTAACTCTCAACTACCAACTTGACTTTGCTTAATCTTAAACACGAAGACACTTTTGACTTTCAGTTTAATTTTTTACTCCTTAAACAATTGACTCCCTATCAATATCAATAACAAGCAGTAAAGTTTTTTTCAGAAGAAAATTGTGTCAGAGTCAGCAGCACCGTAGCGTCAAGATAATCTGGTCATTTATTGCTCACCAAAATAATATTGAATCTTCGTCATACCTCCTCCCCTTCCATGCATCCCTATTCACAAAAAAAAGTGATGTGCTATCTATACCACACTTTGCAATCAATCAGCCAGGCTCACTTTTCGTGGAAATTTTTATAACAAAAAAACAACTTGTTAAATTGGTTGGTTAGGTGGTTGGTTATCGAAGAACAAAATAGTTAGCAGTGCACTTTGTGCCGTCCTTTGAACAAGAATGACCCTTAACGGTCAGTTATACATAAGATACAAAAAAACTGCAGTAATTTAACTAGCATGTTAAAATAATATCATACATGAAATTTGCATGCATATAATATTTAGCTTGCTGCCTCCTGCACCATTTATCCTTGACAAGGATACTCGCAGGATCGCATCGCAGGTACAGGCTCTAGCTGACAAGCCAAGCACACGACAAGGTATACCTAGTCATCGGCATCATGAAAAAATCAAAACATTGCGTTTTTCTGTACTGTAAATTTTTGGTTTCCATAGGGTTTCTGTAGTAATCATTTTAATGGCTAAATTAACTTCTAGAAAAATTATCATGTTGAGAGAGCAGTTAAAAATTTTAAATGGTAAGTGTAAATGGTGTTATCAAGCAGTTAGAGTAGGAGTTATTACCAACGCAACGTTACACTGAATGTTACAATACGCGTGCGTGTGAGGGTTCCTTGGGGATAAAAATTATTTTTAGGGGTTTTGGCCTTTAGGAGGGATTAGGTGGTTGGCAAAGGGGATTATTTTACATAAGAGCTTGCATAACAATATTTTTTTTGAATAGAATGGCAGTTTGGAAGGTGAGCCATTTATTTTTATGTAAAATTTTAAAAATTAATGCGTTTTTCTTCAAGTTGAATTTTAATGAATTTTTGAAGATGACTTTATGTTGGTGGTCGCGGTGGTGATGATGATAATAAGAATTACAAATTATTATTTTGATGTTTGAGATTTTTATCAGATTATATAGTTTAGCAAGTGTTTAGTAAGATAATTTTATTGAAAAAATTTAAAAACAAAAAATGAAAGGGTTGAATGGACAAAAGAAGTTAGAAATTTGGAATAAAGTGAATGCAAGCAAAAGCAAAACAGTTATTGAAATTTTCAAAGGGTTATCATATCATTGCCATTCATTATACCTACTGGCACTGCACAGAACACGAGAATAAAAAAATACGTTTGAAAAACAAAAGAACGAAAAAATACGCTGAAAAGAGCAAAGTCTCATTCATGATGACATGACATAACCTATGTATAAATTTGTGGGGGGAGAAAAATAAATGTCGTTACAAAATTATTGAATAACGATTTTGTATGTAAATTTGTTGAAAATTCAAAATACAGTTGGTGTATCCATTAGATTGGTTAATAGACAGTTCGCAAGGTAGGTGCGCAGTTAAAAGCAATGTTACCTGTTACTCTTTCGTCACTTGTTGTTATGCTCATGTAAAACATTTTTTTACATCTTCTCTGCATTCCTTCTCTGTATACTATATACCTTTTATGAAATGAATGAAAATGTCACCTTTTGCAATACCCACAAAAGTTACAGTTACAACCAGAAAGGAATAAAAATCCCTTTTGAAAACTTATTTACCGTAACCGTAACAACAAACTGTGAACTATATGATTGACGATTGACAACATATTAAAAACATAACAGAGCAGAGAGCAGGTAACGATAACAAAAATTTGAAAAGGTAATTCATGTGTCAACATAACGAATATTTTATTACCTGAACTATTCGAACAGAGTGTTATTGATGCTGACGAAGCTGACATGTGGACAAGATAACCAGAAGACTTCCTATTTGTCCCATAACTGTAATAAGAAATGTTGCCGTTGCCAATGTTGCGTTGCCACCCATAAATAAAAATTCCAATTTTGTTTCTTAAGGCAAACAAACAACCTACGCGACGAGACTTGTAAATTTAGCAAGATGACTTGTCTTTGTATGCCCCTTAAAATATTCATTCGATTCGCCTAACATTTTGGCCATGATTACTCAACAAAGTTGCATTTTGTGCAAAACAAAGTTTATACATATGCATGAAACATATTATGCATACCTATTTGGCTATTTTTATATGCACATTTTTTAGTACATTGGTAACTTAACTTTCGATTGGCAACAGTAACAAGTTCATGATAGAATAGAGACGACGAGAAGTTTTTAAACCGCCCTAATTAACTTCGTGACACTTGACGTTTTCAAAATAACAACTGTGTTCACGATGTACTGTGTTGTGTACACGCTTTACAGTCTTCATGTTGATTTATATATTTCACTCTTCCACGTGACTAAAGGGCTAACTTTATAACAAATAATTAAAGTGTTAAATTTGAAATTAATTCCAAAAGAGAATTCTTTGTGATTTCAGTTTGGCATAAAAAAGGGTTACTGTCCAAATTTAAAAAAGGGTTATTCAAAGAATGTCTTGTTATTCAAAAAAAAATTATCTGAATGACCCAAAGGCTGCAGAGAGGGAACAGGGAACCCTACCTAGAAAAACCTGTTAGAAAAAAAAACTGATTGAGTAAAATAAAAAACGATTGTATGTTGCGAAATTCAATTTTTTGCACAGCCTGTTAAAAAAACAATGGCTACTAATAAGTACGGTGTTTGTGGTCATTAAAGCAAGATGATATAATAACTAGTAACGAAACATGCTAAGTAACTTTGTATATTCCAACTTTGTAAATAAAAAAAGTTAATAATGGCTTTTAGAAATTTGTCTTTTGTAGATTTTTAACTAGGAGGCGTTTGGAATATAATTAACATTGCTTGTTGGCTGTATAACTGTAGCCATTCATTTTATTTAGAAAACTGCACTATTGAAGCAGCACGTTGCCTAGCATTATCATTCAAGTCCAAACTCTGTTCCAAATTCTAACATAATATATTATAGATGTGATGTAGTTAGCATTCTGGTTTTTTATTTTTTGAATTTTATGTATCATTTTTCAACGCTTGGCATTGGCATTCATTAAAAATAATCTTTGCGACGCGATGATTTCATTTGGAGTATGGACAATAAGCTGTTATAGTGCAGAGAAATTCGAATGGTTAGAAATGGCAAATTTATACTATCAATTTATGTGCTAGTTAGATTAGGTATTAATCAAACAATTCGAACAAATATGTATGTATAGTAATGCAACATATATCGAATATCAAATACATAAACGAAATGTGTCGAATTTGATTGTATGAAAATTTGGAAAATGACACAGTCAGACCATTAGCCTTAATATTTTATAGCGGTTAGTAAGGTGTGTTGTTGATGACACTTAAATCTAGAGTAGAATCTGAATCTTTAAAACAACTTTTACATCAAATCTAAATGTAACAAGTTTGATGATCTGATTAAAACTTATTTCAATTTTATTTGAAATTTTTCCACTATTAGATATAGTGTACTTGCCATGCGTACAAGTTCTAACTGCTACCTATCAATTTTGGGGCTCCAAGGTTACACAAAGTAGAAATACATAGTAAGTCAAATGATACATTAAATTAAATATAATTAAATAGTTTGGACGATTGACACTATTGATTAACGTTCCATTCTGATATAGCAAAACACCTCCACTTCAATCAAGACATCAAAAATCAAAACCAATCAACAAAAGTGCACTTCTTTCTATTCGTCAATTTCAACTTGTCAAAAAAGTACAAGAATATTTCAATTCAATCTACTTTACATTCAAATATTACCAAATGGATTTGATTTGCTAAACGGTCGATCGATCGGTAATGATTTAAAAAATGATTCTAGTTGTTTATCGGCATTTTTTATTGTGGCAATCAAAAAAATAAAGTGCACGAACTCAACATATAATGTCTACTCAATCAAATACACTACTAGATCAATAATTATCACAAATAACGTGTAGGTAATCAATAGTAATCATTTCTATGGTAACAAATAATATATTCTGAGTGTAAAATTATCTAAAAAATAATTAATTATTAAATTATAATAAAATATACCATTCATTTTTTACCCCTTTTCGTTTTTTTGTTGACAGTAAAGCAACTAAGTAAAGTCGGTACTAAAAAAATGCTAAAGGCTAGCTTTTTCAGAAGAAACCTTACAAATTAATTACAAAGCTTGTAAACTACAAAAACATTTGTGGCTTTTTCCATAGGAAAAAATATCGTATAAATGCATGACAAGTACGGAATAAGTTTACAGCAAAATTTTTTGTAACGAGTTGGCTTTTAAAGCTATCGTTTACATAAAAAGTTTTTTTTTTGGAAATATTTACACATTGGTTGATAAATCAAATTGACGAAAAACTTACAATAGTAAAATTATTTGGAAGTAGTGAAAAAATATATATTTGTGGAGAATTCAAGTATTACGTTCTCGTAACGCTTTTGGTAGTGAGCTGCTTGGCATGACTTCCATGAGTTTGGGATACCAATGGTTCCTGTCCGAGTCGAAAATTTTAAATTTTCCGAGAGTTCTTTGGGAAAAGATTGGTTTGAAGAAGTTGTATGCCGTTGGGAAAAGCCAGGGAGCTGTAATTAACATAAAGTAAGTTTATATCCTGTGAAATTACGCCACGAAGTAACAATAATATGTGTGTCTACAAAGCTCTCGAATCCATTGCATTACCATTAACGATATAACAAGACTTCAAAATCTCAGGATAATTTGCTTCCAAATCCTTCAGTCCGTAATACAAAAGCTGCATAGCTATAAATTTTAATTTAAAAACGTTGTAAATTTACAATCCAAACCGATACAATGCTTTTAATTCGACAATATACAAATTTGAACTAAATTTATGCATGTATGCATATTAATAAGCATGTAACATGCTTCCACTTACTTTCCAAGCTGGCCACCTTGTAATAAGTCAGTTCAGCCAAATCAAGAATAAGAGTGATGGAGCTTGCATTCAATTGTTTGGTTCTCTCTTGAACCTTTTCAAAGAGAAATAGACGGAATTTCAGGACGTCTTCCTTGAAACCCTTTTCCACCCATTGACGAGCATTCCAACGGCCCAGGGGAACATATATAACTGCAATGAAAAAATATATACAATTCAAATATGTAAGCTTCAGTATGCAGGTCGGTCAGTCCTTTCTTTTTGATTTTTTTCTCGTATATAACTTATAGTTATGGACGTTTGTTTGGATCTAAATACTATGGGTTTTTTGACTGGCATTTTTTATTTATAAACGGCGTCGATTTTTACATTTTAACTTATACTGCATTCAGTCATTTAAGTTATTTATATTCCCTTAAATAGTGTAAAATTACTTTAATTTGAGTAAAATATAGTGTGGAAGTAATTGGGAATTAGAAATTTTTAAAAAACTTAGTTTTACTTGATTGTTATGCATTAACAGTCTAAATGAGAGGATATTAATATATGTAGTTCGTCTTTTTTAATTCAACAATTGAAGACCTACTGGAAAGAACCCCTTTTCAGTTGTTATGAAAATAGTAGCCATGCTATTTTTACGATTTTCCTAGCTTGTCTGTCCGAAAATTTCAAAAATAAAGTTATTGAAGTCATTGATAATATATTTATCTCGCTTCTTAATTAAACTGGTTAGGTTTTAAATAAAATGCGCTTGACAACCAACTCAAAAAGGGTTCTTTCCCGTGACTGATCAATTATAATCACTATGAACTGTGTAACTAATTTAATAATTAGTTTTTTATCTAATTAATTGTAATTTAATTAATTAATTAATTAATTTAATTCATAAATTGTTTTAAATTCAAATATCCAGTATTTAAATACTTTTTATAAAGACAAATCGCAAACATCGATTTTTATACCACAGTGCATTTAAAATATATGCATAGATAATCGTTGACTGAGTAAGCTTAATAAATTGTTGATTAAAGCTTCATTAAAAACTAATCGTTTGTTAAACTTTGTATCCACTTTTTTGTGGAAAGTATCATGGGCGATTCTACCAGCTAGCTCAATTGTATACGTGACTATTACTCATTAGCTTTAATATACTCCATCAAATTGACAATTCTTCCAAAAAACGCACCAGTTCATAAGTGCAAAAAAATTCAAGGCAATTGTAGATATTTAGCAATTCTCATAATTACTCAAGATTAACAAAAAACCCAAGTTTTGTAACATTACCTGGTCGACCTTCATTATCCGCCGGAAGCATCTCAAAAGTAAAATCTTCACTCAAGTATGGTGGCGGCTGATAGGTTAGGAAGGAAGCGACGTTGTTTTCTTCTCGCCATTTGATTGACTGTTGCAATAAATCATATAAAAATCATCATTAGTTATTAACGTATCTAATGAAATCACATTTTCTCACATTTTGCTATATATTAAAGATCAGCATTCACTATTGGGGATCTATCGTTGCATTAATTTTCGAAATGCTTCGTAAAATTTTAATTTCGCTGAAATGACACAATTTTGATTTTGAAATAAATAAATCTCATCACAATTCCATCATTTACCAAATTTAAAGCCTATTTTTGTTCTTAATATGTTACCAATTTATCACATCTAATTTTCTTTAATTTCCTTCAAATCTTTTTTTCTTCTTTTCTTTAGTCATTGTAATTAGCATACATACACATCTACTTCCTTCAAAAAAAATAATGAGCTTTTCTTATCAATATTCTACAAGTTGCATCTCTTCAACATTGCAAATTGCAACACACCACCACAAAAAAAGTATTTAGCATTGAATAAAATTGGTAGATTGGAGGGCATTAATAGGTTAAGGTTTAATGTTTGAGGGAACAAAAGGTAACTGTGTACGTCACTACTATCAAACTACACTATGTATGACGACGAGATTGAGGAACAAGTAAAGTAACCACATCTTGCTCGGCAGATCTCATCTTCATGACCACTGTACTACCACAGCATGCATTTTTTCTTCAAAATAAATAACCGACTTTCGAATAAAATGGTTCAAAAATTGAATTATTCAAAAAATAAAAATTTGTACATTAAAGTGTTTTGATGGGTGTTAACATACCTTTCTTAGCATTTCTTCAGCACGACTCAAGTCCCATTCCCTGGCTGAAAATAACAACAAGAAAAATAAAGTTTAAAAAATAAGTGGAGCACTGCCCTTTGCTAGAGATGCGTATAAATAAACAGTTATTTCTTTGTGCGTGGTGGTATCGTATGGTGGTGAAGCGGTGGGGGTGTGCGTGTCTACTTTGTTGTTATCGCACATGTGCAAAAGTAGCAAAGATGCTCAGCGACAGCACACACATAAAAAAATGCGAATTTTAATTATCAATATCATCTCATCAGCGAGATGGTTCATGATAAACCCATAAAAAATGCTCATGAAAGTTAACTGATGAGATGACATTTTAAAATACGCATGCATGGGTCGCTTATTGCTTGCCATGTTAAATTAAATGACATGGCCATACGAAACACTCGAGACAAAGCATTTTGTAAAATAAGCAAAGATGACATTTGACATGTATCTTGTACCTACCTCTTATAAATCTTATCAGGGTCTCATCATCCACTTTCAAATCTGTGGTGAGCTCCTTAAACTGCAAATATTAATTAAACACATGTCATGACAGTTAAATAAAAGGTGTTTCTTGACAAAAAGAAACTTTCAAAAAAATCGGTAAATTTTTACCGAATAACTAGCGTGAAAATAATTAAAGCATACCTTTTTTAAAAGCTCAGCCTCCTTCTCACTTTCCACCTTGAGCTTCATCTTCGAAATAGATAACCTTTTCATTCAATTGTTTTCAAAAAACGATGAGTTTAATAATCGATTAGTTTGCTTAAGCAAAACTGCACAGTATTCGAAAATTGTATTTAGAATTGACAGCACAATCAACTACACAAAAGTAATGACAAGGAAAGTTAAAACTGGAACAAAAAAGATTTACAGTTTATCACTCCAACTTTATTTGTAACTTTTCAACGACAAAATATTTTTGATTTCAAGTGAAACTCTTTCAACTCTACTGAAGATGTTTCTGGAATACCGGTGTAGAAAGGGAATACATTCAACAATCAAAACGAAGTTTGGCTAAATATGCCGGAAACCCGAACTTTGTCCAATAATCACTTCCCTTCTGTCACAATTTCCACAAATCAACTTCCTTATATACTCCTTTTAATCCACCTACAACAATCCGCTGCATAAAAAAATCTTTTTCTAAACTATTTTTTCTCTTCCGTCGATCCTTCTCCGCTCATCTCTCTTCTCGCAATGCAAATATGTTTGCCGAGATCCCTCAAATTCATACTCGCTCAAAAACCCCAACTTATTTATTTTTTCTTACTTAACTTGGCACACATATTCTCCTATACATATATCAACCTAACTAACTAAACTAATTTTATTTTGGTATTATGATCTCCTCCAATGACCATACTTTATATCTCACATATGAAAAAAGCCTCTTAACCCTTTCTTGTACCCCTATCCATGTAACTAATAAATTCATCGTTGCCATGCCATATGCCATGCCGCTATACTGTATTCAGTATTCCACACAAAATTCATAAGCTAAAACCTTCATTATCATCATCAACATCCTCTTTTATTACAATCTCTTTTTTTATGCCGTATTACTTGACTTTCTTTCAGTTCACTCGACTCACGACAACCAACAATGTCCGTCCACAAAGCTGATGATCTTGTCTTCTTACAGCATCATCACATCACCGCATATTAAATCATGGCAGGGCAGTATTACTTCATGCATATTTGCACATGTGCATTTAACTTAACATAAAACAATGTGCAAAAGATCATATAACTGATCACATCACAATCATATCATGATCCTCATCATCATCATCACCCCCACAATATACAATTCATACAACCACTACCGCTATATAAGCTGTACATTGTATGCATGCCGTTATTAAGGTCATTTTTGTGTACAAACAACAAAAAAAGTGCGCCGTTTGGAGTGCGGATACCCTTTTTCAGTTATCCTTATCCTCATCATCGTCACATCGTATTCCAATCACTTCTTGCCCTGCAGTTCCTCTAGACATCCTTATCATTTTTTCCCCTTGACTTGTACGTAAACCAAAAAAATGCATAGGCACCTTATATAGTAGCTTATATGTTATGATAAGGAAGGAAGTATATTGTGCCGTGCTCCGTGCTATACCCTTTTTCCTATCAGATCAGACCAGCAGCGGTGGAAACGCTTCATTGCAAATTTGTAGTGTCCTATCGCTTAGTTAGCAAAATGAGCTTACGCGTACGCTGCTGCGCTGATGAACTATTGCTTGTTGAACAACTTTACCGGATGGATAGTTAGTTAGTAAAAAGATGGCTGATAGTAGTTGTCTATTGAAGAAGAGTTACAAGGATTTGGTATTGTGCTACTTTTAGGGTATACTTGATAGAGTGTCGCGTATGCCTTTATGAGCCTTGATGATTGGGAAGGAAATGGCACAATGCTTACGTTACAATCCAATAAGTTCACCTATGCAAAAGTGTCATGCATGTCATGTATGAAAAATTACATGCATGATATTTTCGTGTTATTTTCCAATAGCTGATGATGATCTTTAAATTTGACTAATGATAATGATGAGATTTAAATGCGCTGCGCTTGCGCTCCGTGCTATAGGAGCTTTGAGTTGGCTTGACAATAAAAGTGTAATCTTTGAAAAATGAATAGACCCAAAGGCTCCATGGCAATTTATTGAACTGTTTGTTTTGCTGTATCCTGTGTCCATGTGGGAGGATATAGATATAAATATATACTTGTTTGTCTGGTGGAAGGTAAAAAAGTACACTGAAGGCATGTTAGTTGTCAAGTGTACACATTTGGTGTACGGGTCGAAAAGGATATTTTTATTTAGGAAATTGGGATTAAGGATAAGTGTAAATGACCATTCGATGGCTGACTTGTAGTTAAAGTTATTCGTAAATAGGAATGGAGGAAGGCTTTAAAATGCTAAATTTTATTTAGAATTTTGGGTGAAACACTAAAATAAATGTTAAGGGCTTTTTTAGATAGAAATTTTGTAAACAATTAGAAGGTATACATGATTCTAATGTATAGCAAGTTCTGTTAGTTATTTTTTTATGTTAATAGGCTATTTACAAGTATCATCTTATCTTTGAAAAAAATTAAGTAAAAAATTATATAATAGCTGCAGTTTTATGCAGTGAACTGCACACAGATGATATGATAAGCGAATGTTTATGTCAAGTCAAGTGATGTATGAAAAAATGTTATTTTATTTTGCGCTTTGTGCTTCATTTTATTTAAGCCAAAGCCAAGTTGATTGATCATTTTGCTGCGCGATAGTTTACACGATAGTATTAGTTGAGTGGATGAACAATGGACTATTGTTTGCCAAGATAAATTGCAGGTTGTATATTTTTCTGCATGTGCAGATTTTTTGAGGGAGATTAATTACTAGCTTAAATAGTGAATGGTCACTTTTAGGCAGTTTTTTCTTGTTTAAGCCGATCACCTGCAACCATATCACTGCACAGGCGTATCTTAATGAACGTCATTCATTTAAGCTACTTTTTAATAGTGTAATCATATGGCAATTCATGACACTTGTTATGATTTATGGTAAAGTTAAATAAGTTTGAGCATTAAACATTTGGCCGTTGGTCTCTCTGGTCTGGTCATTCATTTAGTTTTAGACAACACCTTACGCCTGTGTTGTGCCTGGTTCATGTCTTTGACCGATATGTCTTAAAGCCAATTGGTCATTTAAAAAATATATGATTAAGTCTGCGAGAATACTTGAATGGTTTATTATTTCTTTAGCCAAACAATCTGGTAAAGGACCTCTCTCACTCTTCTCAACACACAAACACAAAATATTTCTTGGAATTACCAAAATCTTAATGATCAGCCACTCATTATTTATGCACCAACATATTATACTGATTTTAATCAAACTTATAAAACCTTTAACTTAAGCTGTGTGTGAAGTAAATTCTGGTTTCATTTAGAAGGTTTTTGGCAGTCAAATCAGTTTACTGCCAAAAATACTGGCCTGGCCTTAGCCCATGGAAAAGAAAATGGCCATAAATAAAATAACTTTAATGATCAATTCAGTAATTAAATATATACAAAGTATACACATGCCCTGCCGTATTACGTGACGTGAGTAAGTTCATTATTTTTTTCTGTTTTCTCAGAAGGCATGCATAAGTCGCTTAAAAATACAAAAGTGCTTCAAACATAACTATAACACATGTAACTATTAGTTTTAAGTGTTTATACCAATGCAAATGTAAGGTTTAGGTTAAACAAACATACAAGCCTAAAGTCAGACCAAGACCAAGCCTTCGTTACAAGTAATTACAAAGCATTTTATTTTCACGCAAAAAAGTAATCCAAATCAGTTGTCGTGACACTCAACAGACATTTCCATTTCATGAAGAAGAAAAATGTCCGCTTGATCAATAACTGTTTTAATTTTTAATCATGAATGAAAAAAATCACGGATTTTTTTAACCTTCACACTTTTCCTCTCACTCACAGTCCAACAGACAACAAAGAAATATACACTTATTTTACAAAGTCTCTGAATGGCGGACTTTAATGATAATGATGACAAGATAATGACTATGACTACACTATATTGTATGTCTATAAATATGTAGTACATATTATTATATGACTAATAACCGTCCCTGTCCTAAAATACACACAGAAGAACAATTTGTTTTTCTGTTTAATTTAAGCTTTGTTACCATTTACGTGAGAAACGTGAAGTGAGACAAGCCAGAGTCCTCCTGAGACCTGCAGACCTGCACAATAAAACATGAACATGACATGAAGCGAGACCAAGACAAATTAGATAAATACAAGTTCTAAGAAACAAATGTAATAATTAGCTGTACATTTTTTTCTGTTCCCATGTCACATTTAAATGAAGATAACCTAAAACGCAATGCAAAAAAGCTAAACTTTGGACTTATCCTATTCTCCTTTTTTTAAGCTCTTGACTTGGGTCACACTTGAGAGGTCACCTTTAAAAAATTTAGGATTATGATGATTCACTGTACCTTGTAATTTTGTTTTGTTTTAAATATTCCTTTGTCACTGTCGGATAAGCAGTTACACTAAAATGAGCTACAGTGAAGGAAACAGACCGACAAATAACGTATGTACCTGACAATTAATGTTTTATAGTAATTTGTTGATTGGTGTATTTGCGCCTAATTGTTGTAATGTAATACAAGGCAGGTTGAAGGTTAAGTTTCTAGTAATTTTCAGATAAGCAAAGCTTAACATAGCATCAGCAATTTACCAAATTAAGTCCATGAATAGGCATCGATGTGCAGTGAAGAAAAATGTCCATGTAAGGTTAAAATATTATGGGGATTTTTGCAAGCGAGGATGAGTGAAGGGTTAAGGTTCTATGATCAAAGTAGCATGAAAATCTTCCATTAAAATGATGTAATTTGTTGATAATAAATTTGTGGAAAAGCAGAGAGTCTTACTCTTCTTCTCTTGATTTGTGGTTGCACAACAGAAAATCTTATGAAAAAAAGTCGGTGCAATGGACATTCAAAGAAAAAGTTCAAAGCTTTGAAAGGGCAATCGAAAAAATTACACACATAAATGGAAAAATGGATTATTTGTAAATGAACAGTCAATAGTTATCCATCTATAGCTGGAAAATAGTTCAACTAGCATGTTTAATTTTTTCAAGGATCGAAAGTTTATCAAAAGCTATAACTC
The DNA here is from genome assembly GCA_034693345.1 of Entomobrya multifasciata. Lineage (NCBI taxonomy): Eukaryota > Metazoa > Arthropoda > Collembola > Entomobryomorpha > Entomobryidae > Entomobrya > Entomobrya multifasciata. The sequence continues at coordinate 15,327 of JAQFXM010005115.1, forward strand.
ATTTCATAACAGAAGGGCTGGCAGTTACAGCGTTAGCGTTTATGTAAACTGTTACTGGTACAGCGATTTTTTATCTAAATATTACATCCAAACATTTAAGCTTGACTTCTTCTGACATTCGACCTCTTTTTTGTCTTGAAAAATAACCTAATTTACTTATCTTTTGTTACAAAACTCTCCAGAGTTCAACCCACATGTGACTGCGGCTTGGCCCTGATGCCGTAATGTCTCAAAGTCTCATCTTGTCTGAGAGATCACATTTTTGACCTAGATTACATATAACTTCAGC
>JAQFXM010005116.1:0-15613 GCA_034693345.1 Entomobrya multifasciata
ATAAAGAAGAACAGTAGCCACACTTTTATCATTACATAATATCAATACAGGTATTTTCATTACACGCTTCTTGAATTCAGTCTTTTCCTCATTCTGAAGAAGCACTGAAATCCTCAACAATTGCTCCTTGCTACTGGAACTGAACCACTAATGACTTACTTCTATGAATTCTGCTCAATTATTTCTGGATCACATTTCTATTGATTGCATGCATTTTCGGTTCTCATGTCCATGTCATTTGATGATGGGTTTTGTCATAAATATCATGTTTATCTGATGAGTTTTAGTTTACTCTTAAACCATTGTACAGAACAGAATAAAGTAATCCTTAAAAAATTCTAACACTTTTAAATCTCATGAATGTTTCTAGAAGTAAATCGAAAGATGTTTCTATAAGTCAAGATTTGATTTTAAAGGAGCAATAAAATGAAATCATGTTATTTTTAATGAGAACATTTGAATAGTTTTCGCTAAACATTGATGCAAGATAAAAATAAGTTGAATATGCATGAGGGGCGTGGTTTTTTTAAGAAAGAGTAATTTGTTTCCAATCAGTTTGAGTAATTATAACAAATCAGTATGCATATGCATAATCACATAACCGCAACAAGCTTGGACAATATTCCGTGTCTTCTTGTAACAAAGATAAAATTCGGAGATGAACCAGTTAAATCTACCTGATTGATTAAAATACTCCTGCAAGTATAATTATTTTTTAAGGCGTCATATCATGCAATTTGTTAAATAAATCTCATTTCAGAAACTGACACCTTTTTAAACTCATCTTTGTATGGCAAACACGAAGAATAAACGAATACGATAAGCACTTACTTGCACATTCACCACTCGGAAACAAGTTTATCAAAATCAAAGCTGCTGACACTTTCATTTTACATGAGATCTCCATTATACGTTGCCGTTTTGTCAGTGGGCGAAATAATACCCGTTGACATGATGAAAAGGCAGTCATCTTTCTCCGGTTCTTCATTCGCTCACGTTTCCCACAACGGTATTCTTAACACAACCGTTCACATAATTGACACTAAAAGAAATAAAAAGTAGAACTAGCAGATTGTAACGGAAATATTTTGGATGCACACACGATTAATTGAAAATCTGAAATGGGAAATTTGATGAGAAAGAGTTCTACAGCGTTCTATGGCCATTGATAGTCTTGAGCATGTTTACTAAACTTTAATTTAAGGAACGAGAGTCAAATTTAGATCAGGAAATGATATGGGTGGAACAACCCAGCGGACGCAGATTAAACAAAATTAGAATATTTAAAGTGTGAAGAACGCCTATCATTTCAAGTGTCATTCAGAAATTTTCTTTTTATCTTCCTTGGTGGATCTTTATTATGACGCAGGCCAAAATGCAACTGAGCTTTGAGTCAAATCAAAATTGAAACATTATCAAATCTCATCTACCAACATTAGAAAAACTAATTTCAATTGAGTTTGTGTTTTGCTTGATACATAAATTTTAGAGATAAGGCACGCACTTCTACTATTCATTAGCATATTCATTGTAACTTCTTGCATTTACATTTTTGTTCCACTACTTGGAAGAAGTAAAGCAGCCAGGGATCCTACTTTATGCTGAACAACTGAACCATTTTACCGAAAATCTCGAATTTCTTTCATTGGAAAAAAATATTAAAAAGATTCATCAGAAAGATAGTCCACATAAAAATATTTTTCAGCTTGTTAAAATATTACTGTACTACTCTTGCCACTAGTGAATCTCGCCATACAACAAGCCTTTGTTGTTCCATATATTTCACTTTGTCGTATTTTTCTTCTGGTAAAAATGTGAACGTGATGACAGCGCAGTGTTTTAGGACACTTTAATTCTGTCGTATAAGCATCATGAAATGGAAAAAATACTAAACAAGTTCATTACTTGCATGTTGAAATGAAAACACAAGGTATTGTCCCGTCCTCACAATGTTTGCAAATCTCAATTTTAGGCATACACGAATTTCGTCTTGTCTCTATATATTCAATATTGTACGCATATGTCACGTCTCACGTACCTTTCTTTGCCAATATTTCACCACACAACATTCCAACACTTGTCTAAATGTTACATTTACATTCTCCCAAAGTACGTCACAAAATACGAATCTTAGATCCTCCTTCAAACTAATTTTTTTTCTTTTTATTATTGTGCTGTTTGCATTACAACTTTGCCTGTGTCAAAATCGTTGAAAAATTGCTTGTACAGTTGTCTTTGTCTAGTTATAAATTTGAATGAAAAGCAAAGTGTATTCTTACATTACAATCCAGTACAAAAAGCTGCTAAATTAATATATCACTTTTCTAGACTAAGATTGTGGAGAATATGACATGATAATGAAAACATATGTCTTTGCATAGAGTATAGTCTGTTACTTTACATTTTCTACACGAATCGACTAGACACACTGAAAAATATCATGATGTCATCCAACGATAAATGCCTCTAAAAATTGTGTAGCACAACAGCAAACTTGGAAATGACAAGGAAATTATTATGACAAGCTAGGGCTTTCTTTTAAAAATGATGAAGATGATGAAAGTATGTTCATGACCGATAACAAAAAATACATTGCCCTCTGCATATCACTACCGTGCACCTTTTAACCACAGCACTGCTAATACTACAGGGCCAGCCAATAAAAATGAAATGAGCTTTGATTTTATATTATATTTTACCTATCCCTTGGAAATCGTCCATAAGAAGATTAGAGTATGGAATGAAGGTCTACAAAGAAAGGCTTGATACTTTCCAGTTACACTTCCTCACGTTTCCAATTTCCATGAATATCCACAATAACCAAACACCATCAACTACAGATTCAGGAACATAAGCAGAGATTTTGCTTCTTTCACTTTAAAAAAATAGGGAATAGCTTGTAGAGTTGAAAGGAAAATGACAATGATCGCTTTTTTGCTTGAATAGCTGGAGAAACTACAATACGAACACGGTAGCCGAACGAAACAGGTTGCTGATAGATAAATAGTGATGATGATACGATCATGAAAAGGGATTTGTCGTTGTTTGCCAATGAGACTAAAAATTAGCTCCAGCTTTTGTTACAGCATCACCACCACCACTGCTAGTGAATGTGCTAAACGGATGAATCATCTTCTTCGACCGAAAAGCAAGGCAGCGTTGAGCCAGAAAATATCACACACTGGCGATAGTGACGATTTTTTAGATAAAAGTTTTGATAAGTCAGACACACTGTTTTGCTGGTGCTACATTGCATATTCATATTATGGTCTATTCAATGTCGGTATTTAGTTTGCATGTAGATCTATGTTGAGCCAAATTATATTTGGTAGTCATCATAATGAAGTAGTTTACACTAGTCTTGTGTGAATTTCAAGAAATTGCATTCACAGTCATTCCTCTATGAACTAGTAACGATCAGCAAAATAAAAATATTGCATGGTTAGCTATTTACATTAAACTTTGGTATATAAGATCTTTTGTACATTACTGTTGTTTGATGAGTGATATAAATATAAGATTTTAAATGAAGACAAGTAATTTTGGCTTGAGCATAATATTTTCCATCCTCCAATGCACGGCATGTCATACTATAATGTTTTTGAGGGGCTTTTGTCAACACGAATGACAACGCTATTTTTTATTTGAGGTTGTGTAAAATTAAACAAGCTGCCCTACCTCTGTCTCTTTTTGGTGTTATATGACCGATAATGAAGTCGCATCTTCATCAACAGCAGATTAATATTGTCGCCGTGCTTTCTAATGTTCTTATCTTTTTTACCACACTGTTTTATGATGTGTGCCTAATTCCTTATTCCCATTTATAGACTATGTTCCTTAATTGTAGTACATTACCTAACCCACATATTTATATATGCATGATTATGTCTGTTCCTTTATGACTCATTAAATTTTAACTATTAACTTTGATTTCCATTCTTTACTAAAGTTTGTATTAAACTTGTAGAAGTGCAAGTATATAAGTTAAGCCAAAATAAAATCATAAGTAGAAATGCTTCTCTACAAATTGCAAACTAAACATTATTGGTTTGTGATTTGAACTTTAAATGTGCAAACAAACCCAAGTTTGCACTTAAAAGGTATGCAAAGAAAACAAAGGAAGGAAGATGATGCTCCAAGCTAGTGACCGATACCGATAATAAAACACGGCTTGCACTTGCATGGTGTCCACTGTCCAGCACGAAAGCCCAAGTATTATAACATATTGCTGTGTATAAATTACGATAGTAGCTATTTGAGTTTAATTTTTCAGTGTCATACTTTATTCATTATTTATTAACTAATAGAAAGTACAAAATTCACAACCTTATCATGTACAGCGCAAGAACTATAATGTATGCCACAGAAATCAATCCATTGAATACCGCAAAACACATTTGAAAAACTAAACGTACTAACATATTGTGTGGCAATTTTTTCGGTGGAGGTACTATAATTGGTGGTATTTGTGCATGTAAGCATTCTGCTGTTGTACAAGCGGGTATTGCAGGTGATGGTGTTGTTGAATTTGTAGTGGTTGTTGTAGTGGTAGCTGGTGTAGTTGTTGTTGTTGTCGTTGTGTCTACCTCCACCATAACGGGCGGAGGTGCCATTGGAGTGGTGGTGGTTGTTATGTTATGAATGTCTGGTGCTTCTAAAACATTTTCACTGACAAGAGGTGTAACAGTTCTTGCGCAACAATTCATGGGTGACTTTTCTTGGTCACCATTACTTGTTTCATTCAATGTTTCAGGTAAATTTATTTGAGGGAGGATAACCGGTGGTTCTCCCACAGGGACATCTTCCGAAACAAGCTGCGCTGCTTGTATATTTGATTTATGTTGAGGTGAATCCAGTTCGGCTTCCCATTGAATGGAGAAGAAGATTGCAAAGAGAACAACACCAATCATTTGGATGATGGCAAAAGCTAACGTTGCATACTTCAGATGCTCTGCCCTCTCCTATTTTATAAATTTTAATAATTTTACAGCAACAGAGAAAAAGACATGCTCATCAAATCAATAAATCCACTTACTCTTTCAACACCTCTAAAAATATACACTCCGGTTATACTCAAGCCGGTAAAATACAGAAGTTTGAAGAGCAGATTAAGGTAATGAGCAAGTGGATAAGTGTGGCCGAATTTCTAGAACATTGATTTTTTTAAATTTAAATTAAATAAATCAAGTGTTCTATTTTTTGTATGAAGAATTGTACAGAAAACTCACAGGCTCTGGTGGATCGCATTTCCATAGGTTAATGTTGATTTCACTGATTAATGTATCGAAAACAAACCAAAAGAGGAAGACTATCGAGAATGCCTACAAATTCACGCATAGAAGTATTAAAATTATCATCAGCAATTTACTTATGTACCATTATTACAGTGTACACACATGTATAATTACGAATAGCAAGTTTAAAAGCCAAGTTATTCGTGAATTTTCAAAAAAAATGTAAAAATACCATATGAATACTGGAACCGAAGAACGCTGCCCCTCTCACTGATTTGCACATTTTGAAGAATTGTTATATATGAACTAAATATCCTCGAATAAATATATCTATATATTCTCAGCCTTTTAAAAACTACACAATAATCTCTTAAATTTTAAATTTATTGATCTCATATTTTAAAATCAAAGATTAAAAAGAAACGCAAAAAAATATTTACATGTTTGTGAGAATTTGTAGATGTCTACGATAGAACATTTCGAAGAATGTGCAAGATGCTTCATGGATTCGGATTTCGGACGAATACAACTTCAGCTAAGTTGTATGTGAGTTGGTGGTGGGTGTGTACGTTTCAAAATACACAAATGTGTAAAAGTTATTTATTTTTAGAACGAAGACATTTCCGAACATGCTCACATGAATTAAAGCTGTGTTGGAACTTGGAACACATGTAATTTTGAGTTCAACAGTCACCAGTGTATCAAAATACAGTTCGTTTTAACATATAAGCGATTGAAACATTTCCGTGCACTGAACCATCATACTCCTTCTCATAAATGTTACGATGTCTGATGTCCTAGATAATCTATTCTGCCAATGTCAAATTGGTCGCACCATTTGAATTTTGAAATTATGGATTGCATTGGATCAGATAAATGAAAGGCGATTGGGTTTGGTGATATCTTCATAATACCATGTACCAGATTATTTGATAAATTAATATTTGATTCGGCTCATTTCAGGTGTCGCGTGTTGTTGTTTTTGAAAAAAGCTTAATGTTTTTAATGGTCTAGATCTCTAGATTGTGTGTTGTAAAATGCTATGTTGTTACCTTATGAAGGATTTTGAGTTTATGCATACACCTGAAGAGAAAGAAATTTAATTTGGAACATATCAAAATCATTTTGTGCTGAAAGAAACATTTGTATTTTTTAATCAATAAAAGTAGAGTTTTTATCATTCCAGTTCTATGTATTTACTAACTATTTTCGATAATTTTCCATTAACCGATCGATTCGTTCATCACAGATTGATATTTGTGTAAAGTTGATTTGTAAAACGGAAATTAGATGAAAGGTCTAACAACATAGAATCGGCAAGGTAAGTGCATGTGCATGTGCACAGTGAACATGTATGCTTAATGTTTTAGTTTATATACATGCCTCTTTTTATAAATAGAATTTTTCATAAATAAAAAATACGATAAGTACACAAAAATTGAAAAATTATTCCAATTGTCAGTAGTGAGGAGAAGGAATAATTTTTTATGATTAAACTCTAAAAACTTATCTTACCATTCAAATCCGTCGAGAAAAAACATATTTATATGCTGCAAATAATTACCATATTTTGCTTGATTGTAATTTCATAATATTATTGTTATTGAGATAGAGATAGAACTGATCAGCCCCAAGTTTTATTTGTGCTTGTGGTAAGGAAAACTTTAGCAAACTTATCCACATTTATCCCGTTCTGCAGGAAAGGTTAAACAATACTTAATAACCTTTAATCCCAATATCTTGAAAAGAAATAAGTGATTAAATGTAATTGCATGAAACTTTCTGAAATCGAACATCTTAAAAATAAAAAGTATACTTATCTTTCATCCTTGGAGAAAAAAACTCATTGAGATTCGATGAAAAGCATCCGGTTTCATCATAATTGTTTGCATGGAAGAAATTTACTATAAGTGGGGAAATTTATGGTAAAAATTGGCATGGAAGGACAAATGATATGAAAAAGCCGAACCCAGCCAGTCTGACTGACACCACTGAGAAGTTATCTAGCTATTTAACACATCATCGTATCCACGATTCCCATTAGCGATAAACTATCAGAAACTAGTTAGCATATATAGCATGACGTGTTGTAACCCAAACATGCACTGGGTTCGTGAATTTTTAACAGTTAACAGAAAATTGTCTGCAATGCACAAATTATGAAAAATGTTGTCCAAGGGTATTACATAATAACTCTAATCATTTTTAAAAACAAGGCTTTTACACGGGAACATGCAAATCACATAAAGTAGACGCATGCCCTGTTGGTGAAGTGGAAGTGCATATCATATCATTATGATAACGTTTAAATTCTCATCATTCAAAAGAAACGATCACCGATTTGTCCTCGTCATAATTAATCACCAAAAATGACTTCATTTGATGAAGTGAATTAATGTTTTAAGAAAAATTAAAAATAGATCGAGTTTAGACTCTTACCTTACACCCTCACATCACACTAGCAAAGAGGTGTGAAACTGTTATGTATAATGGTCTCATTTCTCATTCCTATTTTCATACAAACTTTTGCAAATGTGAAACTATTTGTCTGTTATGCTATTGACAAGCCAATTTCTGAGTAAATAGACACATACGTGGAGCAATCAGCATTTTCATTCCATGCATTAAACCAGTTAACTATTCAGTTTGGTCCAGTTAAGAAAGAAACATAAATAATAACTCAATCATTGGAAAGGTCATTTTCTGAAAGAAAAAAAAGATTTCTGTATCCATCAGATCTAAAAGATCATTCTTGCTATGACTGATCGTACCGTATTTGTACTAATCATCATCATCACCTGAAAGGGCAAACAAATTTTTATTTTTATTGCAAAAGTTTTAAACTTCAAGTCAAAACAATTTTGCTAATACTGCAGCTTCATCACTGAAATGGGTGGTGGTAAGGGTGATGGTTGAGGTACCTAAGTAGAAACACATCTTTAAATATTTATTCTAAGAAAGATAAAATTTGAATTTAAACCTTTTGACCTTTCCTCGATTTTTGCTATGATAAAAATAACTAATCGATTATTCATTTAAATTTACTTCATTTTTATTTGGAAGGCTAAACGTTTTTTCCTTCTTCCATACTTCATGTCCGCCGCATTTCTCAATACAACACCTTATTGCGTGTTCAACTACTTGAATGGTGAAACTTAAGAGGATCAATTTGAACCTAGCATACTTGTGATTGATAACAAGGTTTAAAAAATACTATCTGCTTCCACTCAAAAAACATGGATGGAATCTGGAAAGATATGCCACTATTTTACAGATTTAGCTAAAAATGAAGAATCTCAAGTATTTAACATTCGTCTAGAATCTTTCTATTTGTAACTCGATTCTAATTCTAGGTTTTGGCTACATTTTATTTTTATCATAAGCATTTTTGGCCATTGCACCAGGTCTTTATCATTTATTACAAAACGGAATAGTTGGATTTGGATAGGTCAGCGTTATGTTGTCGCCCACAAAATACTGGTTAAGGTAACGATGTGATAATTGGTGAAAATCAGCTAAAATTATGAAAGATTTTTAGAATTACACATACAATGTAACAATCTGCAATCCAAGTTGTACTATGGCTATGAGTATGATCCAAATTAATATGTACTTCAGAAGGGATATTTGCAAATTAATGCACGGGCATGACGGACACATTTTAACAAGAATTCGCACTATTCTGTGGCGATCGATGATCCACATTATGCAATGTGGATCATCACATAATGCATATTATGCATGCATATTATTATGCCCAACCACAAAGATCCAATGTTCAAAGTGGAAGAACAAAAATCACAAGTCAAGTGTCTTTGTTTGTTTTTATGCATACCTAAGCCTGTTCACACTTCACGCAATTGATCGTACATACTAGTACTGGACCATATCGTGACCTCGGTATTGTATTAAATGGGGGTGTGTGTGATATGTGACGCAGTTAGAAATATTTATGTTTGGATACACTGAATTGATTGATTATCGATTATTAATGCCATGTAATGTAACTATCCAGCCAAGCCATAATAAAAATATTGCGTACTACTTCGTAGTAATTTTCACCGCGTGATTATGGGAATTATTGTGTTACAGAGACTCGATAAATATTAATTCATTTCTTAGTATGAAGTATGAACTTTTGTCCTTGTTTCAAATGTGAATCAGGAAAAAGTTACGAAAATAGTAACTCAGTGGTAATTAACTTTAAAATACACAGACTGGCGACTAATGATTAACTACCAATTCGAAAACAAACAAGTTTGAAATGTTTTTTTAGAAATCCCTATTTTAGCTTGCACGGTCAACGTCTTGCAATTCCTGGTTTCGGGAAGACATAATTCATTTAAAAAAATTTGCACGAAGTTTTTCCGTTTAGCATCAACTTGGAAGTCGCCTTGACCAAAGCATGACGGGAAAACATTGCGTGTGAGTAATTTTTTCATGAAAAAGTCATTTAACTGAAAACGACTGGAACTTTGAACTTTAAAGCTTTAAACTGTTGTGATTCATCGAAGTGATCACCAGAAATTATCTGATGCATTGAAACATATGTAAGCTGTGTGAAATCATCTTGTTTACGAATCAATTACAATAAAATGAGAGATTCCGGACTTTAGTACGTGTTTGTTTGAAATAATTAAGTTTTCTTGATTTTACCATCAACAAGTACCAGCATTGCTATATTTACAATTTGTAAAACACGCAATTTCACAGGACTGTGATGTTGGCTAAATAAGCCAAACGTCACAACAATACCTATAATATAACGGAGATTTACGAATCCAAGTTTGTTTAGCTGGATCAGATGAATGGATCAGATCAGAAGAAAGAGTGCAGTCAGTAATCAGTAAAGTATAATATGTATATATATACGCTTACCTGGGCAATGTATGTGTACTAACCTACCAATCCAATAGATTAACCTGGTATGAAATATATTTACTTACCTTTGTTCATTATGCCAAGATTGCCAAGCATTGTAAAATAACATATGTAAGCGAAATATGTAAGCGTTAGATATGGAGCCGATAGCTGATTAAAGGCAAAAGGTGTAACTCGTAACGTGTAAATCCAGCGATTCAATGAGAGTTCAAATCAGTTCAGCTTTAGCAACCAACCTTCGACTATTGAGGTTAAATCCTCCTCTTCATTCTCACCAACAAAGTACCATCATTGAGCTCACCTGCAGTGTTGTTTTCCCCAGTTTTATCCCTCATGCAAAATAGAAGTTTACGAATTTAAAATACAATTTTGGATAGTGATCTTCAGACGTGATTTATTCCAAATTTCTGATTTTTTCGTGTGAAGGTTTGCGTTGTTCCGCTAGCGTGCAGTCGCAATAATTGGCCCCATCTCACTCACTAGCAGGTCGACATTTGATTATAAATGGATTAAATTGTGTTTGTATTGGAGCTTCTGTTTACAAAAGCTGATAGAAAATTGACCGAGTTTTTTAAAACTGTAACTGTGCTACATGTACAAAGTGAGGATATTTGATGTGTAAACAAAACGTGTCTAGAGTAAAATTGCAAATTTTGTTCCAGTGACATATTATGCCGGATCATCCATGTAAGTTGTCATTATCAATACATTTTTTTGTAAACTTTGTACATTACAGTATTAAAACTTTATTCATATGCATGACTCTTGAATTAGAAAAAATTGACATTTGCTCTGCGTGCCTAATACTACAAGTTTTTTTATGTCTCATAATAATCTTATAGAATATTGAAGCTTTATTTACCCTTTCATAACTACAGGTTCAACAATCATAATGATATTTTTACCTAACGACTAACGAGCTCTGTCTGGAACGACCCGGTTATACGCGTATTAGTTAGTTCCACCAATTTGAATAAGGAAAAAATAGAATTTATTTCTCAATATACTTGCCGTGACATGATGGCATGATGGTGTTGAAATATGTATCTTTATAGCTATACTCAAAGTCAACACACATAAATACCTAGATAAATGCATTATGGATGTGCGTTGATAATATTTTTATACAATGTTTGGTCAAAACAGCGAAAAGTTATTCAGCAGAGGATGTGCAATTACCGAAATTTGTTATTGCATAACTTCATACGTCTGTGTCTGGAGTTGATACGTTGATAGTTTCTTCATCTTTAGTTTTCTACCTACACCATTCTAGTTGTATAGCCTACAGGCGATTTTGTACGTACCTACTTACTTATATAAAGCTGGTCTCCAGAGACTTACTTTTGTTGACGTTGACGCACATCGCAGGATCATATACACCAGTGATTGTGCAAAACATTTTTTACACTTGTGTTGTATTATTTTGTACCATGTGTAAATGTATTGCCAAAAAAGTGTGGTTGGTAATCACCGTCATTCCTAAAAATCAATATTTATTTTCACGTCTCATCCACATCATGCTGAATTTAGAACAAAATATGTCGTGTGAGCGTGAGCTAGAGCAATTGAAAATTAAAATTAAACTCAAGTGATGTCCATAAATCATTCCTGTGAGATTATTAAAAAGGATGTATGGTGTATGCCTGTATGTTGTTGGTTTGTGTGGGCAGAAGGTCACTCAAATGGCGTTTCATTTCACACGAGAATGAGATTTACTGTTTGCATATCATCTTCAAATGAAAATAACTCAGTTTCAGTGTGCATGTCTCTATTTTCTCGTATGACCATCATTTCATCAGCATCATAGCTTCTCATTTAGATTTAGACTTCTATCATTTCATTTTATTGCAAAATTGAAAAATGAGCCAACTAAGCAAATAGTAAGTTAAGTCAACTGACTCTGCAATCCGCAAACTATATCCTCCAAAGTTCAAATACGAAATGTTATACATCACACAACACAATGGCTATTCGGTAATTAATGAATGATTCGATTCAGTAGTACAAAAGCTGCTCTGATAAAAATCTAGAATTTCCAATAAGATCTGTGTGTACAGTAATTTTGCAAGCTCCTTTTATGGAATAAATGAACAAGGCATGACGCAAATAAGACTACATTTAACTTTAGATCCAGAGTTTAGTTGCCTTTCAAGGATTATGGCATGATGACCGTTTGTACAGCATTTTTGCCTTTAAAAGCAAGCTTGCTTCCTCTCTCCACTGCACTGATTATTCAGTGTCTATAAAAACAGTCTTGCCGAGAGCCGTAAAAGGGTTGAAGCTTGTCAATTAAACTGCTACGCAAGCAAATACTCCAAAATGACGGAACTTAACCATTGTGTCGTGTTATTAGAAGCGTCGAATATGATAAAAATATTGGTTCGTTGACGCTTTGATTATATGAATACTAAATGCTATACATTAGCATGCTGTCAATATTACTGCGTACACGTTTGACATTGCCAGCGTGTCCAGGTTATTGTAAAAATGAGAAAAATATGATCAACAAGCATACGTGTACCCATGCACAGTGCCTTTACGATTCTTGTACACAGAGTATGATTGATCACTGATCAAAATGATAAGAATAATTATGTTATGATTATGATTATGACTGACATAATTATAACACTGTTGTCGTTGTCACATTGTTTGCATTCGACCTCATATCATAACTAGTTTAAAGTGACTTGACATGACTTCATATTTATTTATCTCTTTCTCTCTTTTGCGCTAATCTCTATACCATTATGACAAACGGTTGAAAATTAGGCGAACCGCACCGTTTGATCGGATGTTCTCTATTTAATTATCTTTAATTCTCGCGTGCTCATCATTGTTATCTCTGAGAAACCATTACTCACCAAATTACATATTTGCATTAATGGTTTTCGAATTCCAAATACTACTTGCATGATAATTAAATTTTAGGCATGTAGCATCGTAGTTGCATACATACATGTTTTAAGTATGTATTTGGACTATGAGTATTTGTAATAACTTAAAAACATCATCATTTCCCTTTTATTGACGTGACGAATATCTCGTATTTCAAAATACAATGTGTATTATAATTAGTAATAACTTTGGAAAGAAAGGGTTAGTTTTCTTGGGTAATACACTGATTTGATGGAACACGTAATTGGCTTTTAGCTATAATACTTACACAAGTCTTCACATCCTTCCAGCCATGACAAGATAATAATTATGTATGCGGTTTATTTCTCCACATGTTTATGATTTTACTTGGATGATATGACGGCATTGAATTAGATTAGTTTGGACAAGACAAAGTATGCATGTATACAGTAATTAACGTTTCGCAATTCGCAATCAGAAAAGCGAAACTTAAGAAGTCCCAATAGTCCATCTGCTATGGCTCATGTTTTCTTTCAACATTTGACATTGTGTTATATTGTTTGAGATTTTCTCTAGTTTTCCGTTCCCGTTTCACGAACTACTTTGTACCAGTAAAATTTACATAGTTAGGTATTAACATTACAATAAATTGTTTACGTGAAGAAGAAGAAGCAATAGTAGATAATATTGTTGTAATGATAATACGTATTGGATTTGACTCCTTTTCGCTATAAATATTCAATATTCTCATTTCCTTTGTTCCTTTTTTAAACTCGCCAGTTCACTCGCTACTGCGCAGTTTAAACTTTTTATTTGTATAACTGACAGGCTGAAAAATTGTGAAGATTGAAGCAGTTACAACAGCTCAAATCATACAAGCCTAAAGTAAAAGCTGTTAATTATACAATGTTTATGGGGACCAAGCTAAAAAATCTAAATAATCTCTGTTGTGATGTTGATGGGTTCGAAGCAAAACTTTGTTCGGCAAAATTCATAACGCACACGTCAGCATAAATTGCTTACTTGGTTTAGTAATCCTAGGGGCTATGTCTGCTCATATGACTTTGACTAACTTCTTTTGGATTTTTTTATGATTTAAAAGATCACTTTTTCTTAGTAACTTTAATGGTTGTAACGTTTCACCGTATCTTTTTGTAAGAAAGTTTTAAAACAATTTTAGTCAACACTGCAATAATAAAAGCCTATTAACGACTTTATTAGCCCTGTTTTTTCATGCCTCATTTCTTTCAATTTTTTTAAAAGCTCGTTTGTGTGAACAAAGTACTTTACAAAGAAATTAATGACTAACTCTGGCTGACTGGATAAGTCATGAATATAGTCAAAACTCTCATAAAGACATTTTGTAAGGATTTCTATTGTGTAACAACGTAGTGGTGAGTGTACTATGAGTTCATGAAAATCTTCTGTGTCACATTACATTCATAGATTTTTTGTGAAGACTACTACCATCATCACAAAAGCAACAGTGAGCAATTTTATTAGCAGTAGCAGTGGCGTGATTATGTTATGTGTAGATTATTGAAGTTTTGGTTCCTATGAAGAAACAGTGAAGGCTTTTATCATTAAAAAACCAAAACCACTTACTAGTTATAATCAAAATCATCCATTCCAAAAGAACAAATTCCTCACAACGTTTTTTACGTTGCAGCTTCTGGATACTTCTAACAAGAAATGGTAGGTCAAAGGTTACCTTCTTGATCCTGATTATGTATAGGATTGTAAGTCAAGCACCATTACGAAACCATGCCCAAATTTTTTAAGGTGGTGGCTGTAGGATAAGCTCTGTAATTTGCTGTGTGATATTAAATAACGTATATTTATAATTTCCTCAATGGTTTACATTGTGTAATATTATGTCTGTTTTCCATTATATTGTGATTGTCTCTTGTCACTGGTATCATTCATGTCTGCTTGCCAACATGATACATGTAATGAGCGTTTACAATCAATAGTGAATTAAATGGTTCCAAATACACCAGCACTTAACATATTTTGTGATTTTTGTGATAATATAAATAGGCCATAAAAATGTCTTGTTGATAACAAAAAATGATCTCTTCCTATTACTTTGTTGATTATGTAAACATTTGCGCCTTATCCCATCCCAACCCAAAATTATTTTTAATAACAACGAGCATTGTAATTAAAAATAGAAGAACATTTCATGACTAATATTTGATTTGGTGACATGATACACTAAAAATACGATCTCATCTCTGATGATATATGTATTTTTGGGTTTTGATGATATATTTGCCAAATTCATTCACCATCATTTGAGTATTTTTGAGAGTTTGCAGGAGAAGATGATCTCAGTCAGTGTCTGAGTCTCTCTCTCCTTGCATAACAATTATTAGTGTATGCTAATCACTCACAGTACTCTATAGGACATAAATTTGTCCTTGCGACTGGTTGTGGTTACTCTTGTTAATGTGTTTTGCACAATTGCACATAATCTCACCAGGCACCAGACGCAAAATTACCCAAACAGTGTTTTAATAGGTATATAGTTATTGTCAGCTCTCGATAATAATGATTAAGTGGTTTACTGTATGGCACCTCAGTCCTCAATGTCGTGTTTATTGAGTAGCAAAACAAAAACCCTAAAATTCATGCAG